>VDFB02047230.1:14749783-14769767 GCA_007258455.2 Sequoia sempervirens | reverse complement strand
TAAGAAAGAAAAAATCAGGCCGACATGTGCTGAATAAATTAAAAGTGAGCATTACAAGCCTACCCTTCCTGATATTGCTTGTCCACAAGCAACACAAAGCTAGGTCTTCAAGTGTCTCTTGCCCCTCCCAAGTAGCATCTTCTAAAGGCATGTTCCTCCAGCAAAGCAAGTACTCTATGACAGTTTTGTTCCTTAGTTTCTTCACCCTTGTATCAATAATGGCATCTGAAACCAATATAATCTTTCCCTCATCATCCAAGGGTGGCAAATCAACTAACGGTGCAATACATTGACCAAGTGCAACTCATAAGCCACTCCACCAACCTTTCTCAAAACTCTATATGATCCATAAAAATGAGATCTAAGCTTTGTAAACCCTAACCCTCTTCACTTAATGGAAGCCTCCCTACAAGGCTGCAAGCAAAGAAAGACCATATCTCCTACCCCAAATGATCTCTCGATGTAGTGTTTATCTACATAAAAAAAATTGTTGAGTTTGGGCACATTGTAAATGATCTTTGAGCAACCTCAAATTGTCTCAGCTATGCTCCACCAAGTCAACAATTGTTGGTAATTTGTTGTCAATGAACACCAAATTAGTTAAGGTTTGTGTATTATATCCATATAGAGTCATAAATGGAGTCAAGCCAATGGACATGTGATAGGTGGTATTGTTACAATAATCTCCAAGGTGTAACAACTTGACCATGATGTTTGTTGATGTATGACATAGTTCCTCAAGTATCAACCCACTTACTATCTATGTCTAATAATCTATTTGAGGGCCATTGCTGGTACTAGGAGTGAGCTTGGTGCTAGTCAAACGAAATAATTCCTGCCAAGCAGAGTTGTGGAATATACTATCCTTGTCACTGACAATGGTCTTAGTCAAACCATGTAGCTTGAATACCTCTCAAAAACTACCTCATGTGCTTTGAAATTTGTTGTGATGGCAAAGAAATGTGCATATTTAGTTAATTGATTCAATAATCCTTGCCATTTATTTACCTTTGGAAAGCCTATGATAAAGTCCATGGACATACTTTCCCACTTTTGGTTGGGACTAGGCAAAGGTTCTAGCAAGCATACTAAAAAAGCATGCTCTCCTTTATTCTATTGGCAAGCCTTGTATTCCCTAATTTGTTTGAGAACGTCTTCATTGAGGTCCTTCCAAGAGAATATATCTCTCAACTACCTATAGGTTTTGTAGAAGCTCGTGTGACCAGCCATAGGTGCATCATGCAAAGTCCTTATAACTTTCACCTTCATCTTGGACTCGGGAACAAGGAAAATTTGATCCTTACACAAGATAAATGATACAATCCACACATGTAATAATAGCAATAAGGCAATGTAGAAATAGATCCTACACGGCACAAGAGATGTTCAATAGCAATCTTCAATTAGTTATTAGTGGTAGGCTTTAATAAATTAGTTTGGACTTTAAAATATAATGTTATGTTTTATTTCCCTTTAGTACATTGTTATTATTTATCCCACACTCATAATGTAGTTTGCCTCCCATAATTGCAATCATTTATAAGAAAGCTTTCATTTCTTATTTACTTATGAGTTAAATAATGAATATCTCAATTATCTTTATGTGCTCAATTTAATTTGGCATCAAAGCTCAACCAGAGCCACAAAGTCTATGAAAGCATGAAGACCAAGGGACTATTGCCAACGGAGACAAATCAAGGAATTGCCAATGTAGCACAATAAAGAGCCAAAAGTTTTTGCAGACTAGGTGATACCTCAAACCCATACGGAATTGTAAGCAAGGAAAAAAATCGTGTCATTTTACCTCTTAAAAATCGTGAGGGTTTTCTATTGAAAATTTTTAAAGTATTTATTGTATTATTAATGGTCATCTTAGCTTTAGTTAGTCATTAGTTTACTTTTAGTTAACTTAGTTAGCTTTTAGTAACTTTTGTTTATGCTTTAGTTTGTTTTAGCATCTTTTAGCTATCAGCTTTAAGCTTTAGTTAACGATGTTTTCTTTTTAGAAACATCATCTTGTAATTTTCTTTATAAGGAGTTTTTCTCTCCTTCTATAAACACACAATAACGAATAACGAATATCGAATATCATTTATCATTTCATGGTATCAGAGCTTAGGCTCAGTCTTTTTTGGCGAATTTTTTAGAAATAAGAATTTGATGTTTTCCTAAGGAATTTTTAAAAATTTCTTAAATGTTTTTTTTTAGCTGATTTTTTTTTTAATAAAAATCCAAGAAATTTTAAAGAAATTTTGTGAGCTGATTTTTTAAATCAAAATTGTTTTGCAGATTTTTGAAGGATTTTTTGAGGGTTTCAAAGAAAAAAAAAAGGTGGTTTTTTGGTGAAGAATCGGGGACCTCTTTTGAAGAAAATTTTGAGGGTTTTTGTGAAGCAATCACGTGTTTGTACTTGGTAAAAATTGCGGTTTCCTTTGCTCGTGTCGAGGGTTTTTGTGTGAGCTTCTATTGAAATCGCAGCATTTCCTTTGCTAGCATTGAGGGTTTTTTTAGTAAAATCACGACACGATTTTATTTTCTGCATTTTCGTCATTTTTTTGGTGTTACCTCCGCGTGCGCAACCAAGGCCTCTTCACTGTTTTTCACAAGCTTCCTGTGGCATGACTAGAGTCTTTCATGGTGGATTTGTTTGCATCTTCCTTTCACGCAATTTTCTGAAGGTTTCCAGCATTTTTTTGTAACGTTTTTGACTCGTGCGACCTGGTATTTTCTCCTGCGCATTTTTTGTTGGCGACTATGATTTCTTCTCTAAGCATTTTTCTTCTATGAGTTCGCACGTTGTGAGGATTTTCACAAGTCCTTTCTATTTTTCCTGGCCACTTCACGAGTCTAGATTTGAAACTACTGTGGGTTCTAAAAAAATCGTGACCTACAATTGTGTTTTCTGGGCGTTTGTATTACTTAAGCAATTGGTGTAAATTAATTGATATATTAACAATGAGCAAAGCACAAATAGTTTACAAGATTTATTAAAACTCGAAAGTTTCTAAAGAACTCCGTGATAAGATCTGAGACGATCTTTATCTCTATTCATAATATTTCACAATATTGAGCATTAATAAATAAATAAACAAACATTATTTTAATACCCTCCCTTTAATTAATCTATCAACTACACCAAGATGCCCCCTAATTTTAGCAAACTTATTCAGACTGAAGCACTTTGGTGATACCGTCACACCTGAATCATTTTAACATACAAAGAATCGAATCCTATCCGCCTTCAACCGCCTCAATGAAATGACAAAGGAGTTTTACATGCTTGGTACGTTCATGGAAGACCGGATTTTTGGCAAGTTTGAGAACTCCCCGATTATCACAGAACAAGGGAGTCGGACCTACTTGAGATATTTGCATATCTGCAAGCATCCGGCGAAGCCAAACTGCCTCACATGCTGCTTTTACTGCTCCCCGATACTCTGCTTCTGTCGAGGAGAGAGCCACTGCCTGCTGCTTCTTACTAGTCCATGTGACTGCACCGGATCCCAAATCAACATGTACTCGTGATGTTGATTTCGCCATCAACCGAACTCCGCCCAACTGGACCAGAACCCACCGGTTTAGACTGCGGATCGAAAGTGTAATAAGAGTCCAAATCGTAGTGCCTTCACATAACGCAAAGACACGCCGCCGGCGAATGACTTTGGGGCCGGCTATGAAGCTGAAATGTAGCCATCGCGAAAATTCCAAATCGCCTAGTGAAGTTAGCATAGATGAGGTCGCTTACCAGTTGCTCCCTCGAATACGTTTCATCTACCACAGTGAATCGACTTAATGACAACTTAAGCCCTTTTTCCATGGTGTAGAGGCGTGTTTGCAATCCTACATTCGAACTTATCCAAGACTTCGAGCATACTTTGGACTAGGAGATGAAAATGCTGCTCTCTGTCTACCAAACCTCAACACCTAAACAATAATGCAGGAGGCCCAAGTCTGTCATGTCAAAATTTTTGCACAAGTCCTGTTTGATCTCAGTGATCAAATGTGCCGAACTGCCAGTAATGATCAAGTCATCCACGTAGACAACAACAAGCAAGATCTCATTACCAGTATTCTTGACATACAGGTTCGAGTCAGATGGACTCCTTTGAAAGCCATGATCTATGAGGTACGTGTCAATCTTAATGTACCAAGCCCGAGGAGCCTGTTTCAGGCCATAGAGTGCTTTGACCAATCTGCACACCTTCTGTTCTTGACCAGCAACTTTGAAACCTGGAGGCTGCGTCATGTATACTTCCTCCTTCAACTCACCGTTGAGGAAAGCACTCTTTACATCCATCTGATGGACCTTCCAACCAAATTGGGCTACTAAGGCAAGGACGAGCCGTATGGTACTCATTTTGGCTGTAGGAGCAAAGGTCTCCTCATAGTCAATGCCTTCTTTCTGTGAGAACCCCCGTGCAACCAGACGAGCTTTGTACTTGTCAAGGGTTCCATCAGCTTTGTACTTCACCTTGTACACCCATTTGCAGCTAATGGGCTTCTTCCCTGGAGGAAGATTGGAAAGAACCCAAGTGTGATTCTTTTGAAGACTCTGGTATTCTGATTCCATCGCCTTTTCCCACTCAGGTATCCCGTTTGCCTCTGAATATGTCCGAGGCTCATAAACACTGTGGATGTTGGCCATGAGAGCAAAATTCACTGTAGACTGCTGTTTACTTTGTTTCGATGATCTACCCTCAATGAGCTCATCGACGAAGGTCATTGATAGTCTAGCCCACCATTTCGGGTCGAGAGTAGATGTGCTAACATCGATGCAACAGAGGAGCTCGGACTGGTTGTGGATCCGAACAAGTTCACCAGGATGTTCCATTATCCGAGGAAACTCGTGTTGAGCATCATCAAAGACTAAGTCTTCATCATCACTCCCATCAGGTGAACCTAACGGAAGTCGAACGCCCACATTAGGAGCCTGAAGAGGTTGATCCTTTGAATGCTGAACAGATGAAGAAGAGTGAAATGGACCTCGTTCCTCATCAAAAACATCTCGACTGAAGATAAGACGATCAGTGTCTATATCAATCAGCCTATATGCCTTGTGATTGTCACTGTACCCTGTGAACATGAGTTTCTGGCTCTTGGAGTCCAGCTTAGTGCGCTTGGCCTCTCGAATCCAAACATACACAAGAGAGCCAAAAACTTTCAAATGACTGATCCTAGGTTTGCGACTAGACCAAACTTCCTCAGGAGTCTTCCCCTTAACAGCATGAGTGGGTGACCTATTAAGGAGATAGACTGATGTATTGACTGCTTCTGCCCAAAACTTGGTAGGAACACTCCTGTGTTGCAACATGGAGTGAGCCATCTCAACAATCGTACGATTGCGTCGCTCTACAACACCGTTTTGCTGAGGAGTGTAGGGTGTGGTTAACTAACGTTTTATCCCATGAGTATCACAGAAGTTGGAGAATGCACTAGAACAGAATTCCCCCCCATTATCTGACCTAAGAGTTATAATACTAGAACTGGACTCTTTTTCAACCAAGGCCTTAAACTTCTGAAATACATTAAAAACCTTTGATTTCTGCTTAAGAAAGTACACCCACATTTTCCTACTATAATCATCAACAAAGAGAAGAAAGTACTTGCAACCAGTTACAGAAGAAATAGACATAGGGCCACAAATATCAACATGAACTAATTGAAGTACCTTAGAAGCCCGCCAAGAGTCGCCATCCTTGAACGGTGTGCGATGCTGCTTCCCAGCCTGACAAGCACCACAAACGCCCTGATGCTGAGTCTGAATGTCAGGTAAGCCATCAACAAGTCCCTCCCGAGCAAGCTGAGAGAGACAGTGCATGTTCAAGTGCCCGTACCGCTGGTGCCAAAGACTGGTGACAGCTGAATTTCTGGCTGCCAAGGCTAACTCCGGAGAATCACCAGTGTCCACAAGCCTGTAAAGGCCATGATCCTCTATCCCAACGGCCACCGTTGTGCGAGTGTCTCGATCAACAATCGAACATCTATGCGAGCTGAATACTAGATCCATCTGGGGAGAATGCCGCATGATCTGACTGACTGAGAGAAGATTGAGCTCGATATCAGGTACATAATATACGTTGAGGAATATGAGATCCCTCCCGCCAGACTGAACCTGAACAGTGCCTGTGCCGACAACTGTGTATTCCTCACCTCCTCCAAAGATTACTGAGTCAGTGCAAGGGGAAAAATTTGTGAACCAATCACGTCTATGTGAGAAATGACACGAGGCACCAGAATCTATGTACCAAGCAGAGGACTTGACATGGTCTGCGGGCCTTTTTGCCATCAGTGCATAAAAGGCAGATTCCTTCTGCTCAGAGTGCTCGGCGACATTTGCGTTCTGCTGAAACCCTCCCTGCTTCTTTTGCTCAGAAGCCAAATGAGCACGGCAATCCTTCTTGATGTGGCCAAATTTATGACAGTAGTTACACTGAACATTTTTCTTCTTCGGACTGGTCTGACTGGAGCCTTTTTGCTATGAAGGCTGACCTTTTCCTTGATGCTTCGGATGGGTTTTGGCTGCAAAAGCCCGTCTGCGGAGGATGATGATTCACTGCTACTGAACTGTTGTCTCCAGCGATTCTGCTGCAATAGGATAGTGCATAGATTTGGAAACTTAAGATCAACATTAGCAGACGTAATGTTGAGAGTCTCTATGAAGTGTTCATAGGACTTTGGTAGACTCTTCAGGGTGATCACGACCATGTCCTCCTCCTCCATTTTCTCCTCAACACTAATCGCCCAACTCCATCTCATCTCCCGAGCCTATTCAAGGGCGCTTTGCAGAAGTTGTCTTCATCCATCATGATAGAAAACAGCATATTCTTCAAGAAAACGCACGCTCTTTGCCTGCTTCATGCAAACCCTTCAAGTGATCCCAGATCTCCGTAGCTGATTTTCCAAGTGGAATCTGCGGGAGCTGATCATCAGTAACCGAAAGCTTAATAAGCATTACCGCTTCACGATTCTGCTCATCAAACTTCTCATGATCCTTACCCGCCGTGTCAGGACGAGTAGCTTTGCCGAGGATCATCTGATCAAGGCAGCGGTATTCAAAAATTGTTAACATCCGCTGCTTCCAGGTGTTGTAATTTTTGCCATTAAATCTCTGATTGCCCTCCAGCATTAAATTGCTTAAACTGGCCATCTTCACGCTTTTCGAGGCACAAAAAACGAGGTACTGAGAAGAGGCTGATGCACGAAACTCGAGGCACGAATTCCAATGCAAAAAAAAATAGAGACAGATTCAGGTACAGACTGCAGAAAGTACACTGTACGGATGGCACAAAATTCGAGGCACGGAAAACGATGCACCCAGAAAATTCGGAGACCAACCCAGTTGAGCTCTCGAAAAACCCACCAGGAATCTGTGATCGAAAAAAAATTTCTGATGTTGAGGAAGAAGATATGAGCAAAACCCTAGTCGCAGGTCGCGTTTTCAGAAAAACAGTGCAAAACGGCTTTGAAAATTCTGAAAAAAATGCAGAAAACGGCTTGAAATCCGCACAAACTCGTGGCAAATAGAGATAAGAACCCTAGGCGTTGCCAATGACAACCAGAAGTGACTCGAACACGAGCAAGAAGGCACCACGAATCAAGCACAAAGGCGTCTGAAAAAAAACGCGTCTGAAAGGATGGAAATCGCGTCCTCAAAAAACAAAAAATCGTGGCCCTCTGTCAAAACACGACCAGATTTGATGAAGGATCACGCCTACACAGAAACGCCAGAAGAAGGTCGCGCGGGCTTGAAACAAAAAAACGCGGCCAGAAGAAGTTCGCGGCCTGAAATCTCGTCACCAGACAAAAACGCGAGTTGAAGACTGTGTCTTCTTCAAAAAATCCGGCGCCCAATCCAACCAATGATGAATACAAGATGCCAAGCAAAGTCAACAAAAAACGCGAGCTCCGAACACGCGCGACTTGAAGGCTCACAAAGCCACGAAATTCCAACCAGGAGGGTCGCGATTTTCAGTGAGAAAATACTCACGAAATTACTTAATCAAAAAACCCTCAAATTTCGAATTACACCGAGGTTTGATCACACGAAAAATCTTTGAAAAATTTTCCACTAAAAATCTGCTCGAAATTTTTAGAATGATAAAAAAATTTCAAAAAATTTTAACCATGCTCTGATACCATATTACGCAAGTAATTGGTAAATTAATTGATATATTAACAATGAGCAAGACGCTCAATAAATAGTTTACAAGATTTACAAAAACTGGAAAGTTTCTAAAAAGAAACTCCAGATAAGATCGGAGACGATCTTATCTCTATCTTACAATATTTTACAATATTGAGCATTAATAAATAAATAAACATTATTTTAATAGTTTGAGCTTCAAAGCATTGGCACTGCAAACAATTTTTGACAGGTTTTGAAGATTTTTTGGAGATTTTAAGATTCCAATCTACTGTTTGGCACGACCCTACCTTCTTCTCTGCTTGTGGGTTCTGCATTTTCTGGGCAATATTTTGATCACAAATCCGACCTAGGGTTCAATTCTGGGTGTTTTAATCTCTTTTCTAGGCGATTTTGTAAAATCGTGTTCTTCACTGTTCGTGGGCAGATTTGATGCTTTCATTGTTTTTTGATGGGTTTTACTGATAAAAATCGTGATTTCATGGCAACTTGAAGGGTTAATTTTTGTGCTAGTTTTTGATAGAATTTTTCTGGTAAAAATAAAAATTCCTACAAAGAGTTATTCGAAATAATTTCTTCTAAAAAAATTTATAAGTTTTTGAAAAAAATTCTATAAAATTTTGCTGAAGTTTTTTGAGGATAAAAATCTTACTTTTTCAAAGTTTTCGAAGGTTTTTCTGAAAAATCTTATAGCTTTTGAGCCTCCTTTTTTAGACGTTTTTTGAAAAATTGTGAGTTGTGCCAGCTAATTGTCCAAAGTTTGTGCCAGCTGATCACAGAATTACCTCGTTTTTTGTGCTTTGGAAAACGGGAGGGATGGCGTCTTTGTCCAATATTATGTTGGAAAATACACAAAGGTTCAATGGAAAGAATTACAACACGTGGAAGCAAAGGATGCTTACCATACTTGAGTACCGATGTCTAGATGCGCTTGTTCTAGGTACAAAAGTTTGTCCCACAACTGCAAGAAAGGATAAAGACAAGTATGATGGAGATAATAGGGAGGCAGTTATGCTTCTAAAATTATCTGTCATCGATGAGATGTTACCAGAAATACCATCTGGTAAATTTGTTGCGGAGATCTGGAAGCATTTGAAAGATCTTCATGAGACCTCAAACAAGGGAAGGGCTTTCTTCCTGAAGAATATGCTATTTTCCATTGTGATGGATGACCAAGTGTCTTTGTAGGAGCACTTGGTTTTCCATTGTGATGGATGACCAAGTGTCTTTGCAAGAGCACTTGATGAAAATCAAAGATACTTGCGATCAATTGGAGACCATTGGTTGTAAGATGGAAGAGGAGGATATGGTGGTGATCACTTTGAAAAGTTTTCCACGTTCCTATGAACACTTCATCAAAACGCTCAACATTACATCCACCAATGTTGACTTGAAGTTCGATGAGCTGTGCAACAAGCTTATGCAACATGATAGGTGAAGGAAGCAGTTTGGGAGCAGCAGTGAGTCCCCTAGTGTTGAACAAGCATTTACTGCCAAGGACATTCACAAAGGAAAGTCCACTCAGCAAAAAAGATGAGGCAATTTAGAGGAAGGCTCCAAGAAGTCTATTACATGCCATTACTGTGGGAAGATTGGTCATATACAAAAGTATTGCAAAAAGCAATTGGCTGATGAGAAGTTCAACCAAGAAGAGTCTCAGCAAAGTGCTCAAGTGGCAGAGTATACTGAGCAAGAGTCTACATAATATGCATTTCGATGACCAGCACACCATTTGAATATGGGTAGACTTAGTTTTTGTTTGTAGGATGACCATTAAGGGAGGGTATTAAAGTATTTATTGTAATATTAATGGTCATGTTAGCTTTAGTTAGTCGATAATTTACTTTAAGTTAACTTAGTTAGCTTTTATAACTTTTGTTTATGCTTTAGTTTGTTTTAGCATCTTTCAGTTATTAGCGTTAGTTTGATTCAGTTAACGATGTTTTCTTTTTAGAAACATCGTCTTGTAATTTTCTTTATAAGGAGTTTTCCTCTCCTTCTATAAACACACAATAACGAATATCAAATATCAAAATCACATTATTTTTTTCCTAAAAATCATTCTTCTCAAAATTGCCACAAGGTTTTTGCAAAATAGTAGCAAGATTGTTTGAAAATCATGGGATTTTTTCTACTCAAAGTCACACCCAAATAAAAAATTTAAATATGGGTTCTTTTGTTCTACAATTGCACCCTCAAAATCATGTAATTTTTTCTGCAGGTTTTTTTGCCAACTACCTAAGGTTATAGGCTACCTTTGAAAGTCACAATTTGCATTTTTTTTGTCACAAACTATAGATTTGTGCATCAAAGCATGAGTTTTTTTGCAAACATTTTGAAAGCTAAGTTTTGTTAGCTAGGGCATGATTTCTTTGCCATTTTGTTCAGCTGCTAGGGAAAAAAGAATTATCAGTAATTTATTCTGATATTTTGCTACAATCAAATTCACAGCAAGTAGGTGTTTTTGCCTTTCTCCACAATTGCAAGTCGAGGGAATGCAGAACAATACAAATGGCCTCATTAACCAACATAATGCAGGAAGGCAGCAAGAGATTCCCTAGTAAAAACAACAATACATGGAAGCAACGAATGTTAACCATTTTCAAGTAAAGATCTCACACAAATGTTGTCCTTGGTAAAGATCCTCGTCCACCAACTACAGTTAAAGACAAGGATAAATTTGATGAATATGACAACAAGCAATAATGTTGATTAAGTCGTCTATGATAGATGAAATGCTTCCTGAAGCCCATATAGGGAAGACTTAAGCTAATATTTGGAAGCATTTGTGAGATTTGCAAGAGACTTCAAACAAAGGCAAAGCCTTCTTCCTAAAGAATATGTTATTTCTATCACAATGGATGAAAAAGCTTCATTGCAAGAGGATTTATGTAAGATGCTACCCTGTTCTGACTTATCTCAAGAAGATTTGGCACTGAAATTTTTTCGATTTGACTATTGCATGTGAATAAACATTTCATCAAACAGTTTAGCTATCTGCTGATCTGGACTTGTCACCCGAATTCTTAATAGATAGCTAGTTGGACATTCGCAATAGTTCATAAATAATTGATTGTACATTTAGGACCCAAAAATTACATAATCTAAAATCTCTGTCCAAACTTAAATACTATTAAGTATTGCAATAGTTGACTGTGTTCTCCACATAAAATAACAAATACAGAATTAAGAGAATTTGCTAACAACTCATTCCAAATAGATAAATAACTGTTCACTAAAAATTACCAGCTGAGCAGCAAATTACAAAATTGAAGAACTGTCGATAATCTGACCTTTATTTTGTTGAAGCACAAATTCAATACTCAGGAGTAATACATTAATTGGCAATTGCCCGCTGATAAGCAAGACGTGGTCCAGGCTATCATACACAGATCCAAAGATGTTTACAATACTTCACCAATAATCCTGCGATTATCTCGAGACTCCACAATTCAAAATATATTTCCCAAGCATACATAATCTCTGACGCTCCCATGAAGTATCCACTCCCAACAATAAGACTTGACTTCAAAGCTGAAACAATGGAGGATATGCTGTTTGTCTTGCGATAACTGGAACATAATCTTTTCATTCGCTTCTGAAGGTTGTATATGACACGTCTGCAAATAAAGATGATTTTTTACTTGTTTTTTCATAGAATTCCGACTCCTTATTTTAGATCTATTTATTCTCTTTCCCTCAGAATCGACACCCTCTTATTAGCTGCAAAATACCACGATTCAATCCTTCCAATTGTCTGCTCATTTAATGGCGGCTTCATTTGAGTTGCTCAAAATACCACGATTCAATTCCCGTGGTGTCTATTATCGTCATCAATCCCTCCAGGAAAGATCGTTACTGTAGCCGCTTTGCCATCTATTGCGAATAATAATCCTTTAACTCTTTTTTCTGATGGCTTGCATAAACATTCAATTCCTTTATCTGCCACTAATCCAAACAAGCTGCTCCCAACAAATCTTCATGAAAGCTCCAAAGTTTCAGAAAACTCTTGGCGATGTATGAAGAACCCGATGCCTCTCAGAATTTTCACAGCAGCTCTGATGATAAACAATGACTAATGAATTATATCACATTACATCTAATAGCGGCCTCTTTGATAGTGTCGACTCCTCTAATAACGGCTTCTTGAAATGTGACATCGGCTCCCTTAATTATTTGTGTTGCTTCCTTTTAATGTTTGCCCGATAAAAACTAGGAGGCGTTTCATACCAAGAAACTCGATGAACACCAAACTGAGTCGATGCTTCCCTTGACCCATGGATTTTCACAAATTCTCCACATCAATTCCTTTAGTGTCACGGAAGTTGCATTTAGTTAGTTTTCACTTTAAAATCTGGTCATCTTTTTTAAAGGATGGCGGTGCTAATTTTCCAATCCTTAATATAACAATCGAACCCTGATAATACTAGCAATGCTTGATATAACCAACACGACTCCGGCAGATGCTTAGATATCTTTGAATGTCTTCAAATCAAATCACCAAGACTCTTAATTGCCGAACAGATATCCCAGATTTATTCAAATGAAACTACTCCAAGAATTCTTAATACAAACTTCCCTGAAATTTTCTTCTTTGACTTGAGCCATCTTCAAATTCAGAACCGTTTATTATTTGAAAATTTGGCATATCAACCCGCTCAGATTTATGGCAAGAGTTTCTGCAAACATTAATTATTTATAATTCCAACTATTTCAATTAATCTGAAACTGGTTATGAATTCAATACCTTGCTCAGCTCTGTACCATAAACTCTGCCTTAGTACAAACATAACAAATTTCACAAACTTCATTTGTTGAAACCAACTGCAAAATCTGAATGACTTTGCCAGTGCAGAAATTGGGTTTTCATCCAATTCCGAAAACATAAGGGTTTTTGTCCTCTAGTTACGAGAAACCAGTTCTCCGAAGAACCAAAAATAATCAAAGCCTTCTACAATGAGCTCTCCTCAGTTCTTTTATTACCTCTGCCATGACCCTTGGTTTCTGCTGGCTGGCTCTTCAATTTTCTTTTCTTTTTTAAATTTTCAATTGTGACTTATTTTTAAATCTGCATTTAATAAGTCACTTTAAATATAATATTATTTAATTAATAATATTTCCTTTTGAATCAACATTTGGAGGAAAATATTAAATAATTAAAATAATATTATATTTTATCCATGTAATATAAAACGGGACATTACAATTTACTCAAGATCAAGGACATCAAAGATAAGTGACAACTATTGGTCAGAAAATGGAAGAGAGCATGGTGTTAATCACATTGAAAAGCTTATAACATGCTTATGAAAACTTTATTGAGAAACTAAACATCACCTCTATGAATGTTCACCTAAAGTTTGAAGAGTTGTACAATAAGCTCTCACAGCAAAACAAATGGAAGAAACAATTTAGTAGTAGCAGCAAAACAGGTGTAGAACAAGCCCTTTGTCGCCAAAAACAAGGGTGAAGGCAAATGGTCACATACAAAAGGACAAGGCGACAGTGAGGATGCAAAAAAGAATATGAAGAACTTCACATGTCATTACTATGGTAAGATGGATCACATGAAAAAGCACTACAAAAAAGGATTGGTTGATCAAAAAATCAACTAGGGAGGTCCTTGGCAAAGAGTTCATAATGTAGAGCATACAAAGGAGTCGATCTTTTATGCATTCATGGCCAAAAGACCAGCGAATCAGTCCAAGGCATAGATTCACACCTCACCAACAAACAAGACTGGTTTACAAAGTACACTGCTTGCAATTCCTCTAAAGATTTAGTAATCTTTAGTGGTGGGGAGTACACATTAGCAGGCAAAGGAATGTGCAAATATCCTCTAGAGGGAAAATGTTGAGTTTCTCAATGTGTATTATGTGCCAAGAGTTAATCTCTCAGTGACTCAAATCATGAGACATTGCCCCCATCTAGATGTCATCTTTAGCAATCACAAATGCTACATGGCTTACAAAGAGACCAAGAAGACTATTGCTCTTGGTGTGGAAGATCATGGACTATATAGATTGATTGACATTGGACAGCTCAAGGAGCATGCATTGGCAGCCAAGAGTGCATCAAGATCAGTATGCTTTGGCATCAACAGTATGGGCACCTTAATTTGACCTACCTCTCTCGATTGGCTCTAGAGGACTTGGTAGATGGACTTCTAACATCCAAATGCACATTTGCACAACTTGCCAAGCAAGGAAGCAATAGGAAGCTCCTTTCGATTGATGGACAAGCTTAGAGAGCAAAAAAAGTATTTTCTTAGTTCATGCAAACATTTGCAAACCAATGAATGCAGCATCTATTACTAGTGCTACGTATTTTCTTCTATTAGTTGATGATTATAGCACAAAAATATGAAGTGTATTTTCTGAAATTAAAATTTGATGTGTTCAAAGAATTTCAAAAGTTCAAAGAATTAGTTGAAAAGAGTTAGGTTGTTACATAGCCACTCTTTGATTTAATAATGGAGGAGAATTCTATTCAAATGAATTCAACATTTTTTGTGCTGACATGACTTAAAAAGATAGTTCACCACACCCTACACTCCACAACAGAATGGAGTGGTTGAGAGGCAGCACCACACTATCACGGAAATGGCTCAATGTATAATGGAGAACATGAGTGTTTCAAAAAGATTTTGGGCTGAGCCAGTAATTAAAACAATTTATATACTAAATAGATCTCCCACACAAATAGTGAAGCAAAAGACCCAAAAGGAAAAATAGTCTGGGAGGATGCCCAAAGTCAGTCATTTTAAATTCTTTGGTTACACTGCATATGCTCGAATTCTAGATGAGAAAACAACCAAGTTAGACCCCAGAAGCAAGAAATTGATGATCACAAGATACTATAACAATCATAAGGCCTATAGGTTGGTCAATGTTAACACCGCAAGTTGGCCTTCAGCAAAGATGTTGCTGAAGAATCTGGGCCTTTCTAGACTTCTTAAAAGATTAGAATTACCAAGCAACAGCCTATTGTGGCTAAGTAATCAAGTGTTCAAGTTCAAGCGGCTCCACTTAAAGAGGGGAGGACTCGAAGCATATGGAGTCTCTTAGGCCAATAATAGTCTCAAAGGATAATGTTGATAACCAAAATCAGTACTCAAATGACACTAGTATAGGTAGCCTAGTTATGGTGATATCACTGATTTGGATGAAGAGGATCCCAAGAAGAAACCAAAGTGGCGACACAACACCATTAGAGATGTTTGGGTAAGCATAATGATCAAGGGACAATTATTGAGAGGCAAGAGCAAGAGGAACACGGCGAACTTTACTCTAATGGCTAATATTCAAGGAGTTTATGAGCCAGAAAAATTTGAGAAGGCAAAAGAAAAACTAAATAGGAAAAGGCCATGGCAACCAAACATGAGTCCCATGAAAAATAAGACTTGGGATTCCACAAATCTTCCACTAAGGAAGAAATCCATTGGCTAAAAATGGGTGTACAAGGTCAAGTACAAGGCATATGGCACACTAGACAAGTATAAGGCATGGTTGGTTACAAAAGGGTTCTCACAGAGAGAGGACATTGACTACAAAAGGACATTTGCTCCTTTGACAAAGATGAGAAACATCCATTTAGTCCTAGCCATGGCAACTCAATTTGGTTGGACTATCCATCAAATGGACATGAAAAGTGCCTTCCTCAATGGAGATTTGGAGGAAAATGTCTACATGTATCAATCACAAGGTTTTTAGGTTTTGTAATGAAGTGAATTTGCACCCCTCGCAAATTCCCCATTTACACCCCTTTACCTTAGAAAAATCAAACTCGATGATGCTTTTCCACCTCATCCATCCGCTTTCCACCCACTTGACGGTTGTCTATAATGTTGGTGGGGGAATTTTGTCGAGGACGCTAGCACGGTGCACAGACGTCTACTTAGCACACTGCCATCCTGACAGGATTCCCGCCTCTGGAATCTACAAAGGCATTACACTTCTCCATTGGTGATGAAACGTAACGCCCCCGCACCCTTGACCGACCTCGAACGGCTCTTTTGGGCTCCTATTCAACTTCAAAAGACTATCTCTCACATTCACCTCATCTTCTTCGATCTTCTACACACTTCTTCAATCTCATTTCACAATTCACATCTTCGTGAGCATTTTCACAACATTCCCCTCCATTGTTGAAGCTCCAAGCCGACACTCTACTGGTTTCACTCCTCTCGTTGTTGCGGCAACGTTGACATCTACAAGCTTGCAAGCTCGCATCTCCCTTCACGTGCTTGAGGGCATCTTTTTGGGGAGGTGATATCCATTTTACTTAGCATCGTTATTTGATTTATATAGCATATTGTTGTTAACATTGCTTGGCATTTCTTCCATTTCAGTACTTTCTTTATCGCATTCATTTTATTGTGGCTATTCTAGTTGCCTGTGGAGGTGGGAACACCAAAAACTTAGGGTTTGATTGGTGAAACTGAAGATAATGAAGATTTGATATATTAAAAGAAGCAACATGTCGTAAATAGATTATAAATATGATGTTTCTCAAAAATTTCAGAGTCGAGAATAGGAAATAAAAGAAAAAGAAAGAATCAAATGAATCAATTTACAGATTTCATAATATGTTGGACAAATTAATAATAAAACAAAATATTATTTTTAATACCTCCCTTTAATGTCACCCATTTAATTATACTTTTACAGCTCTAAATTCTGATAAAATCACTGCCTAAAGACTTTGGTAGTATTATCAAGCATTTGTCTTATTAGAGTATAGTTGCAATAGTCTACTGGATCCATCTTCGGCTGGTTAGCTAACGAATGCTTAGTTCACCATTACGCTTGTCCTTTCATGGAAGACGACTTTGATGGTTTCAAGACCACTTGATTGTCACAGTACAAGGGGAATGGTCCTGCTTGAGACATTTGCATGTCAGAAAGCACCCTTCAAAGCCAAACCACCTCACAAGTTGCTTTAACAGTTCCTCAATATTCAACTTCAGTCGAGGAAAGAGCCACTGCCTGCTGCTTCTTGTTGGTCCATGTAACTACACCTATACCCAAACTGAATACATACCCTGAAGTAAACTTTATGTCATCCACAGAACCTGCCCAATCTGAGTCTGTATAGCCAATCAGCTTAGGATCTTTGCACCTTCCATACAGAATGCCAAAGTCGGAAATGCCTTTCACATATCGCAACACACGCTTCGCTAAAACCCAATGTTCTGCTTTAGGGGTTGTCATGAAGCGAGAGATGTAGCTCACTGCAAAATTGAGATTAGGTCTAGTAGCAGTGAGATGAATGAGGCAGCCTACTAGTTGCCTGAACGCGGATTCATTTGGCACAGGCGAATCTAATTTTGTTGATAGTTTGAGCCCTTTCTCCATAGGTGTTGATGCAGGTTTGCAGTCAATCATTCTGAACTTATCAAGCAAACTGAGAGCATACTTGGACTGAGAAATGAAGATGCTCTCAATTATTTTCCAAACCTCAACACTGAGACAATAATGACGAAGTCCCAAATCTATCATGTCAAATGATTGACTGAGATTGTGTTTTATCTCCTAAATCAAATGTTCTGAGCTGCCAATAATGATAAGGCCATCAACATAGACAACAAGCACAAGGATATCATCACTGAACCATTTGACATACAAATTTGAATCAGAAGGGCTCCTTTGAAAACCATGATCAGTAAAGTACTTATCAATTTTCATGTACCATGCCCGTGGAGCCTATTGAGGCCATAGAGTGCTTTCACGAGTCTGCAAACTTGGTGTTCTTTACCAGGAACCTTGAAACTAGGAGGCTATGTCATATAGACTTCTTCTTGTAGATCACCATTGAGAAACGCACTCTTCATGTCCATTTGATGGACTTTCCAACTAAACTGGGTTGTTGTAGCGAGGACAAGCCGAATAGTACTCATTTTTGTTGTCGGAGCAGAAGACTCCTCATAGTCAATGCCCTCTATCTATGAGAACCTTTTGGCTACTAATCGAGCCTTGTACTTGTCAAGGATTCCATTAGCCTTATACTTCACTTTATACACCCATTTGCAACCAATGGGTTTCTTCCCCAGTGGAAGATCAGAAAGGATCCAAGTGTTATTCTTTAGAAGGCTATGATGTTCAACTTCCATAGCCTATTCCCACTCAGGTATGCCTTTAGCCTCAGAGTATGTTTAAGGCTCAAGGATGCAGTGCAGATTGGCCAAGAGAACAAAATTTACAGTATTTTGTTGCTTGCTCTTCTTCCGAGCAGTTCTACCCTCGATCAATTCATCATCATGAAGATCACTAATGGTTTTAGCATACCATTTAGGCTGAAGAGTAGAAGTACCAATATCTGAAGCATGTGGAACAACATCACCAAGTGTGGCTGGTACAAAATCAGCTGGATCAAGATCCAGATTGTCCTGAGGAGGGGTGAGTGGTGGGACATTTTGCTGAGGTGGCTACTCAATTGCAGAATCCCTCCCATCAGGTGGACTCAAGGGAAGACAAACACCCAATTCAGAATCTTTCGAAGGTTGTTCCTCAGGATTCACAGAAGTAGAAGACGGAAAGAAAGGCCCAGTAATTTCATCAACCACAACATCACGACTAAAGATTAGATGATCTGAATCTACATCAATCAACCTATATGCTTTATGATTCTCACTATAGCCAATGAACACAAGTTTCTAGCTTTTGGAATCCAGCTTAGTGCACTTGGCATCCGAAATCCAAACATGAGCAATAGAGCCAAAAACTTTGAAGTGGCTGATTTTAGGCTTTCGTCCAGACCAGGCTTCTTCAAGAGTCATCTTCTTAACTGCATGAGTTGGAGATCGGATCAAAAGATAAACAGCAGTATAAACTGCTTCAACCCAGTATTTCTTAGGAACATTTCTATGCGCCAACATAGAACGAGCCATTTCAGTAATGGTGCGATTCCTACGTTCAACGACACCATTCTACTATGGGGTGTATGGTGTGGTAAGTTGGCGCTTAATGCCATTTGTAGAACAAAAACTATTAAAATAATATATTACCTATTAATGGTCACTATCCTTTGTAACTCTTAGTTATCTGTTTATAACAATTCGTAGTGTATAGTTAACTGTTTGTAGTGTTAGTTAGCTACTGCTACTCCCTAATTTGTAGGATTTGTAAATTCTATAAAAGCAAGGCTCTTCTATTAATAAGATCTCTCTAATTATTTACCAAATTTACATGGTATTAGAGCGGATTTATTCTAGGCGCCATTATTTTTCAGATTTTTTTATGAAGGAAAAATTTTCGTGGGTTTATTCTAAGCCATAATTTGAAATCCTTTCTTAGGTCGGTTTTTTTTTTTCACGACATGACTCCCCTCTCAGTGGTTTCCGTGTGTTTCAAAAATTACCTGCATGGCTCTGTTTGTTATTCTTGCGAATTTGTCATGGTCGTGGGTTCTTTTGTCTAGTGTTTTCCTCACCTCCCGACGCCTATGTATCCTGCGATTTTGCTTCTTGTTCAAAACTGCACAACTGGGGTTTTTTAACCTGCGTCAACGTTTCATCTTTTGAGTTGTTTTCGCAACGGGAGTTTTGTCTTCCTATGCTCACATTTTTGTGCTCAGGTCTCACGCGACCTCCGTTTCGCATCTATAATCTTTTCTAGCACGATTTTTTTTAGTGGTTTTCTGCAATCTTTGGACGCAATTTCTAAAACTTCTAGGCGCGCGTTTTTAAAAACCCCTAGATGCGATTTCTAAATCTTTTTGGTCATGTTTTTGCATCTTCCTATTGCACGCGACTTCATTTCTAGGTCGTGATTTTTTTCTTTGTTTGAGCCACGGATTTCAGTTTATGGTGGTCGCGTTTTGACGTGATTTCAAACGCATTTT
>VDFB02047230.1:14718712-14749683 GCA_007258455.2 Sequoia sempervirens | reverse complement strand
TATGTGCATATACTGACATTTGTAAAACATGTTATCTCTAATTAAACATTACTATATGAAATCTAATGTCTCTAATTACTATATGTTTTTCTTTCATTTATATTACCATTCTTAACTATTGATGCTAAAGTCTCTAGCGTCCAGCCAACCAACTAGAATGTTCTGTGCAAGAGTTCATTTAGTGGTATGAGCTTCATGTCCCTGTACTTAAGCCTCTGCAAGGTGAGGGAAGTCCTGATTGAGCTTGCCATGAAATTGAGAGCATGCCTGGACAGATCGAGAAACAGGGCAAGGCCTCTTCAAAACTCTCTTGACTTTTGAGGCTTTAATGGGAGGGGTCTTTGGGTCTTTTGATTTTTATTCTCCTCATCTTTTGCAAGCATTTTTTTCTACATTCGAGCAATCCTTTATTTTCTTTCTGATATGTATTCTTTAGTAGCTTCTGCTCCTGGTTTTCATGTTGAATTTTTTCCTCTTTAAGAGATCCACTACTCTTTGCATATGGTGAACTAGAGTTTTTTGGTGATTGTAATTTCAACCTTTCTCTAATATAATATGAACATTTTTCTATAAAAAAGGGTAAAGACTCTAGCATCAATAGACTAAAAAGAAAAGCATATCTAAGTTTCCATAAATCTAAGTTAAAATTTGTGTAAATTTTACTTCATAGAGAGTTGAACTGGTTGGTGATAAGAAGCAAAATTTTATGCTTGCTGATTGTTTGATTACATGATGGGAATTCCTGAAGTAGACATTACTGTTTTGATTTTCATTACTAGTACAAATTTACCAATTATAAAAGTAATCTTGGCATCCGTGGTAGATTTTGCTTTGTTTCTATTTTGTTAACAAGTATATGCAATTTGCTTCAGGGTAATGAAGGGGAATGCTATAATAGAGCGTGCAAACTTTTCAATGTTGGTTCTGAACAAGTAAGCACGGCTTTGATTGGATCATGTGCCATATTATTTATATATTAGTATTTATAATTTTACAGATTTGTTTTTGATATTGATCACTGTTCATTCTGTTGACTCAGGTTCATATTTGGGATTTCTTTGGGCAGACAAAATTTGCATTGATCAATAACCAGAATAAAATCATCCAGGGCAGCGAAAAACAGCTGGATCAAGATGTGAGTGCTACAATTGTTCATGTGGCTGTCTGGTTTGTTTTTTGTAGACCATCTTCAAGGTTTTGGAACTCATGACTATGTTCCACACTTCTCTGTTTTTATGATATCGTTTGTAACAATGCCAAGCCTCACAACAAGAATATGTAGATGTCATAGTTTCTACTGTTTATTATTAGTTTTTTTTCAAGGATCATAGGATTAAAGAAAGAAAGAAAGTATATTGATGTCCAGAAATGACCAAAAATAGATCAAAATGACTGGAACATACAGAAGGTACAGTAGCAAAGGACTAGGGATAAAAAAGGAGGCCTCAGACATAAAGACACATGGGTGCTAACCTAAAAAAGGCATACTCTCAAGCAAGTACAATAATGAAAGTAAAAAGCGAGGAAGACCCCATAAGGTAATAAATGGAAGAACACCTAGGTGAGGAACCAAAGTCCTCAAGTGTCCAAATGAATGAAAATGTGTCAATCGCAGTGGGAATATCAATGCAAAGTCTAAGAATGTTTGCCAGGGAGAGTCTAGTGCTTAGGGGGCTAGGCTAGAAAATCCTAGGAGGTAGTCGATATTGTGTAGAACTCCCCCTAATACTTGTGCTGAAAGAACTGGTAATGGGGAAAAAGCTGGTAATGTGAGCCTGCTGCTGAGATCTGAACTTTTGAAGAAAGTGGAAAGAGAGCCACCAAACTCTCCTGCCAAGTTATTACCAAAAGCTTACCTGCCTGGTAACCTGCAAAGTGGATCTGGCTTGGGAGTACTCAATGTCTTCTGAAACTTGGTAACAGTAATCCATTTTGTGAGGATGGAAGGGGTTGGAATTTGGTTGCAGTATTGAATCAACACCTTGTTAGACCAAATTCATTTTGGCTTCTCCCTTTTCTAATTAATAGGTTGTAATGTCCCCATTTGCGTGAGCATCAGAGTTCGAAGGATTAGCCTATCAGTTGACCCTCGTAGGCTAGTGTGGTGGATTAGAGGGTCCAGTTTGGGCATTATGGAGCTCTTCAGGTGGCAGTCGTAAGTGTTTATCTGTCCAGACCCTTCATATGTTCTGAGGCATTGATATTCAGAGGTCTCTGGTTCCGTTTTGAGGGACTTACTATTTATAGTAAGTCAGTGGATGTTAGAGAGGGACCCTTACTATTTTTAGTAAGGCATTTGGATGCACAACGGATACAATGGTTAACTCCAGGTTCAGACGGAATTGAGAAATAATGATTATTTGTGGAGTTATGTTATTTAATTATTAATAAAGTGATTACTTCATTAATAATTAATTAAAAAGTGCAATTATAAAGTTTTAAATTCACTTTATGTCCAATGGGGCCATGACCCTCAAAAAGGTCACTTAAACTACTTTAAATATTATTATTTTTGAGCGCCCATTTATTAAAACATTTATTAAAGTGAGGCAAATATTAAATATCATTTAAATGATTTAAAAGAGACTTCTAGAGGGGATCGACCTATTTGGAGAAGTATATAAAGGCCATCAAAAGTAAATGAAGGCATCATTGTGATCATTTTATACTTGTGCGTTTGGAGAGCTCTTCTCTTGGAGAAGGAAACCTAGGGTTTCTGCACTTCCTTGATCATTGAGAACGAAATCTCTCATTGATTTTGCATACCTGAGGTTGTGAAAGATCTTCCGAAGGATTGCCGTTCAGATTGGCTTCATCCAGGAGTCAACATTGTGCTTCATTGAAGGGATTAATCAAGGGTTTTAGAGAATATTTATTTGCAGATTTTGCAAAGATAATTATCAATTGGAAGATTCACTTTCAGTTTGCAGGCTAATTCTCAGTCTGGGAAAGAATTCGATTTTTGCAGCCAAGCCAAACAAAGAAGAAATCGATTTTTTGGGCATCTTGGAAGCGAACAGATTTTATTAATAAATTGGAGAAGAAAATCGTAGCACTTTCAGTTCATAGTTTGCAGCATATTAGCAGCACATTTTCAGTTTGCATTCATCAATTTGCATAGTAAAAATTGTGGAAAATTACCTTGTGGAAGCGCTGCCTTGTGATGAGGAAATCGGGGGTTATTATTGTCTGATTAGTGCTCAGTTTGTCAGCGATTCTAATCAAGGGAAGATCGTGGCACTTAGTATACATGGGGTGCTGCATATAGAAGAAGGTTGGATCCACCTTGGAGACAAGTTCGTTGCCAGTCCAGGTTCTTATGAGTCTGCATTATTATATTAAGTTGTATTGCATTTCATCTCAGATTGTAATCTGCATCTGTCAATAATTGGTTGACAGCATTGTCATTGCATTGTAATCAGATTTACTTGAGTTTAGTATGCAAGACAACTGTTTGTCTTAATGCCTTGTTGCTGTAACTTCACAATAGAATATGGAGTTTGTATGCCAACTATTTGTAATAATGCCCATGCATTTTGAGTCAATATAAAAGCTGCAAGAAGAGGAGTTTGAAAGTGTATGACGAATTGCCTAGTTGCTGTAGCTGCATATTAGTTGCGTACCAAGTGTTTGCTAAAATTCCTATTAGCTGTAGGTGTCAATTACATGCATTTTCAGTCATTTACTTTCATTAGGGAAACCAAAAAGATATTTGCATTGTATCTACATTTCATATCAGACATTTGAATAGCTTCATTTAAGTCATTCTAGTTTATGCAAATCATTGTATGCAATTGGAACACGAACAAACAAGCAAATAGCCGTTAAGGAGTTTACCAACAAAGTGTTTGACGAAATGTCCAAGTGCTGAAAGTTAAAATTTACATCAGAATTAGCAAGGGACATTACATAGGTACTGTCAACTTATTTTATCTTTATGAACTTATTTCAAAAAATCTGGGGATGATATCTTCTGATTGGATCTATAGGTCTGCTGTCTTTTTTTTTGCATATGTTTGAATAGTTTAATAACTAGTCCATTATTAATTTTTTGATATGATTGTACATATTATTTCATTTCTTTTGATGTACATGGATGATGGAACCATGTTTGTGCTATATTTCCAGCTCATGGTTTGTTATTTAGTAAAGGAGTCCACTTATATAGAAGTGCTTAAGTAGTCTTCATTGGGGTGAACCACCATCCATGATCTAGAAGACTTTAAACCGAAAGCATGGTGCTCACTAACAAGCTGGTAACTGTGCATGATACCATGAATTGTATGTATCTTTTTGATGGTATAAATAAGTGACAGCTGTCAGCAAAGGATACCTTCTTACCTTCCATTACTTCTGCACAATTGGCATGTTGATTATTATGAAGTTATCTATTTTTTTCCATGCTCTTAAATATTATTTTCTTTTGTGAAATGTCTTGGGTTGCTTCAGTCTCCTGGGTTTTTCCCATTTCTCCATTATTTAGAAGAAACCTTGTCAATGTTATGGAACTCAATTCCACGAGCAGAGAATGATCAAGTCTTTCATGTGAATTATAAATTGATCTTTTTCATCAGGACAAGGACATCCATCCACATATGAATAGAGCCATAAATTTTTTGAAAGTTATCTAGTTTTCAAGTGCTATTCAGTTATATATACAGTATAGAAAAGGCCGTTTTGGGGTCTTTTGCATTTAACATATGGGAGCTTTAATGGAATTTGCCCGCTTGTATCATTTCCCCTTTTTTACCATTTTCTCCATGAAACTCTACTTCTAAGTTCTGGGGAATTTGGGCTTCCAGATTTTACCTGTACATTTTGATCAAATTTACAGCAAGTGCACATCTTCATGGTTACTTTGATCAGATCTTTTTCTCTTTGATTAGCCTGTCTCTTCCCTGGTGTACCCTTTTTTTCTACTATTATCCATGACAACTGACTGAAAAATGACGCTATGATTGAACTTCAAACTGTTGAAGATTAAAGAACTTAAAGTAGTTCAAGCTATCTCTAAATCCTCTTCCATTATCTGAAATATTGAAATATGATCGACAAGAGATTTGAATAGTGACCTCTGAGGCAAATTGCATTTGAGCAGATTGGTTAATGTATTATTCTTGGGCTTTGAGGAATGTGCCTTATTTTTCTCCCCAGTTTTAGCCTTAACATCTCTGCCTTGGTTAGTCCAATGGTTTGGCACTATATTTAAATGTTTCTTGACACGTCTAAGTTCATTTCTTTCAAATTCAGTCACTAAACTGCCAGCTCCTTGTATTGTGGCCACAACCTACAAAGAAAGCATATGATTTGACTCCATTCTTCTTATTATGGTAAGTGAATCTCCCTCTATTATAATATTCTTAGCTTTATTTATGATATCCAGTTTCAAACCTGCAAGTAGTGCTTCTCCTTCAGCATGATTATTAGTAGCAATAGCAATCCTAGAGATGCAACTAATTAGATTATCTTCATGAGTTCTAAGAATTCCTTTGGCTCGTGCCTGACCCAGATTACCCATAGAAGGTCTGACAAAGTTAAGTTTGATCATATTCTTTGGAGGACTCCATACCTTCATACAACTACTTGACTTCACTGAGCCATTTAGCGGGCCGCATAAAAGCATATGTTATACTAAAGATGTGGAGGTTTTTGGTTGTGTAAGGTTCCTTTTAGTTTCACATTATTTCTGATTTGGTTATCTTGCTATCTATCACAGCCTCTGAAATTATTGTTTTAGAGAGCCATGTTTTATTTTAGTTTAGAAAAGTGTTATTAATCATTTTGTATTCTCTTCTAGCTTTTGTGGTTAATATGAAAGTGCACAAATCTTCTGTAAGGTACCTTTTAGTTTCAGATTATTTCTGATTTGGCTATGTTGCTATATAGGACAGCCTCTGAAATTATTGTTTCGGCAAACCTTGTTTATTTTAATTTGGAAAATTGTTATTAATCTTTTTGTTTTCTCTTCTAGCTTTTGTGGTTAGTGTGAAAGTGCACTAGTTTTCTGTTATTAATTTAGAGTTGCCATAATACTTTCCAAGAATTAATTTGCAAGTTGATCACTTCATTTATCAGTCCATCCACTGATTTGTATTTTCATTTTGCACTTAAAACTGTTGCATAGAGTAGTTTTTCTTTGTCCTGCGTCCTAGCCCAAAGAATAATTATATTGTGGCATTACCCTAGTATCAGCATATAAGGTGACTGTACTAAGTTTTCTTTGTCAAACCCTGATGAACTTTATATTTTGGTGGAGGTCTTCGGTAATTATCTATTTATTTTGTCATAAATATGTAATAAATAATATTCAACAGAGCATGCCTGGTAGCATTGTTAAGATATTCATGTCTAATTGCCACATTTATATGCAGACACTTTTGGAGCTACAAGTGGATGGAATTTTGCCTCACAGCGCTATTAGCAATACACGCCCATCGTACCTGAATGGTTCAGCGGGATATCATCTAGCCATAGTCCCGGTAGAATCTTCAAGGCAGGAACCATCTCTTGCAGGGGGCTCAATCCTAATCAAAAGTACTTCAAGAAGTTCCAGCCCAGAGTTATCCATTACTCATCCTTTGAGTTCATCATACGGGAGCTTGGATGGAATTGGTAGCAGTGGCAGTAAAGCTGAACCAGTAGGTTTGATAGGGTTGAATAACCTTGGGAACACTTGTTTCATGAACAGTGCTCTACAGTGCTTAGTGCACACCCCAAGATTGGTTAAGTACTTTTTGGGTGATTATACTAAGGAAATCAATCGACAAAATCCATTGGGCATGGAGGTAAGCATATTATAGAGTTCAAACCTCTACATTTCAATTTTATTTCAATATATAAGAGTTTGAACCTCTACATTTCAATTTTATTTCAATATATAAGAGTTCAAACCTCTACATTTCAATTTTATTTCAATATATATTTAGAATGTATAGACTGTACTCAAAGATGTCATGAACAATCGAGACTGCTGACTATACATTCTACCTATTTATATGATTTTTCGTAGTCTGCATTGCACTGCATACCTTGAATATTTGTTTGGCATAATTACCTCTGGAAGATAGCTTTTCTAATACCAATCCCTTTACTTGTTTATCTCTTTGAGCAGGGAGAGCTTGCTATTGCATTTGGGGAGCTATTAAGGAAATTATGGGCACCAGGAAGAACACCAATATCACCTCGATTATTCAAATCAAAGCTTGCTCGTTTTGCACCTCAGTTTAGTGGCTACAATCAGCATGATTCACAAGTTAGTAAAAATTGAATACTTTTGTTGGATGGAATGGGAAAGAACTGTTAGTTGATATGTTGCAATGAAAGAATTTTATTATTATTAAATTGGTAAAATGATATAAAGTAAGTTGAGTTTCTTCCATCATGTTAAAAGGGTACTACTTTTGTTCTTTGGGGATTAATCCTGCCGGTATCCAGATTGAAGCAATGGGAAATGAAATGCAAAAAACAATTTTGTATTCCTTTTATCACAAACTTAGGCTATGGTTATAACACACAGGCATAATGAAAAATAATTGATAATCTTATTCTATTCTTCTTATTGGTGCTTCCAATTATGGTTAAAATTTGAATACCTTTGTTGGATGGAATGGGAAAGAGCTGTCAGTTGATAGGTTACAATGAAAAGAATTTAATAATTATTAAATTTTTAAAATGATATAAAGTAAGTTGGTTTCTTCCATTGTATTAGAGAGGTACCACATTTGTTCTTTAGGGATTATTCCTCCCGGTATCCAGATTGAAGCAATGGGAAATGAAATGCAAAAAACAAATATATATTCCTTCTGTTGCAAACTTAGGCTACGGTTATAACACACAGGCATGCACTTGATAGTCCCAGGCATAATGAAATATTATTGATAATCTTATTCCATTCTTCTTATCTGTGGTTTCAATTGTGGTTAAAATACATTAAAAGTAAAACTAAGGAATGTAGGCACCCATATTCATTTTTCACAGTTAAATTAGTTTGTAGAAAGGTTCAAATGTGGTTATGTCAAAAACAATCGAGAGTTTAAAAATGTTAATTATCTTCATATCATTTTACCGTTTTTGGGATTGTAAGAGTACTTATGATCCATGAAAAGGGCAATGTTTTTGCAACAGTTTGATTGTGTAGTATTTAACTTGAAAATAAGCATTACGTAAATTTTGTTCCAAGGACTTGAAGGCTTTTGATAACTTCTCTTTACATCTTAATGAACCATGGGGATGTGAATGTGGTGGTGACCACTCTATTTTGTTATGCATTCTACAGGAGTTGCTAGCATTTCTCTTAGATGGGCTTCATGAAGATCTAAATCGTGTGAAACACAAGCCTTACATTGAGTCAAAAGATGCAGATGGGAGACCAGATGAAGAAGTAGCTGAAGAACACTGGGCAAATCATCTAGCACGTAATGACTCCATAATTGTGGATTTGTGTCAAGTGAGTATCTTTTGGTATGCTTGATCTCATTCAACAGCCTGCTAGCAAGAATATATTAATCACCATAACCATCTGTGGCCTTCCTTTATATTTTTTTTCCACTTGTCGTGGAATAGCAGCCTCTTTAAGTTTTTTTTGTCTTGATTTGTGGATGGTTTTAATGTTTGCAAATATTGGGCCTTAGTTACATTTGTTTAAGCTTCAGCATATTTTTCAATGCTTATGCTTATGGGGCAATTATAGTCTTTGACAGATGTTATTTTTTCCTTTTGGTTATTAATCTTAGGTATGTTTAATCTCTTACTGTCTATGTGCTTCATGAGTGAACTTACAGGATCTTGGATTTGGTAGGAATTATGCTATATGGATCGGACCATCTACCAGATTTGTGCAGAAAATCAAGTTTTAATTTACAGCTCTACAAAATTCATTGTTGCACTTTCATCCACTCCTTTTTTATTATTGTTCATTTCCTTAAATCCTTACAAGCACCAAAATACCACCCTAGAGAAAATTGTCGCACTTCCTAATGAAAAATGTGGTTTACCAATCAAGCATGAAAAGATTATTAAGCATAGTTATAGTAGTAATATTCAAAAAAACTTGGGCTAGGTACCCATTACTTAGTACAAGCGCATAAAAAAAATGCCATGATGATTTATTGTAATAAATAACTCGTA
The DNA here is from genome assembly GCA_007258455.2 of Sequoia sempervirens. Lineage (NCBI taxonomy): Eukaryota > Viridiplantae > Streptophyta > Pinopsida > Cupressales > Cupressaceae > Sequoia > Sequoia sempervirens. The sequence continues at coordinate 14,740,557 of VDFB02047230.1, read as the reverse complement.
TACTCATAAAGGTATCCCTATTAATTAAGTGAGGTGATAACCTCTTTTGGAGGACATTGTATCCCTTGTCCGTCTCATATATTTCATTTTTATATATCTTTATACATTGTTCTGGGGTCTAGGTTTGCCTAGAGCACAACACACAAATGGAATCAAATTTGTTATAATGAAAGTGAACAAAAAATGGTGAGAGTGCAATATTAAATTAGACTGCTTGAATAAGAGATTTCAAGCAATAAGACATGTCAAAATTGTCATTTTATTAAGTTAATTCTATATAAGAATGGAGAGGTCAAATGCATGGTGCACCATTTTTTTGCCTACACTTGGGATTAATATATCAAACTTATTTGAAGAATGGCTGTGATGTTTTTATTAAAATATTAAATGTAATATTAATGATCATCTTAGCTTTATTTAGTCTTTAGTTAGTCATAAGTTAACTTGTAGTTAACTTAGTTTGCTTTTAGCATCTTTCCACTTTTTAAGCTGTAGTTTGCTTTAGTTAACTGTTTGTTTATTGTTCAGTTAACTAATGCTTCTCCCTAATTTCTAGGGTTTGCAAGTTGTATAAGAGCAAGGCTCTTCTCTTAATAAGATTAATTTGATTATTCAATAATATATCTTTCATATATTCTGATAACATGGTATTAGAGCTCATGTTCAAGCTTGGTTAGCTGTTATTTTTTCGAAGGTTATTTTGTCTTTCAAAATTGCATTTCAAAATTGCATTTCATTTTTTTGAAGATTTGAGGGTTATTTTTTGGTAAAAAATCGTGTCACTTTTTTGCACGAGATTATGTGTTTCTCATGGCCATTTTTCTTCAGAATTGCGTGGACTTCTGTTCGCAATTTTTAGGCATTCTAAGGTGAATTTTTGGCGCGGTTTTTCATTGTTTTTGGCGTGCGGACTTTAATCCTTGAGGCTGCAATATGTGTCTTCTCTGGTAGATTTGTTTTTTGGGTGCGTCTTTGTCTAAGCGTGATCTCTTGCGTATTTTGGTGTCTTCGTCTGGGCCCATTCTCATGCAAAAATGCGGGATATTTTTTGCGTGATTTCGTCTTGTGTTGGTCGTGTCTGGGTTTAGTGAGCTTTTTGAGACAGGTTTTTCTTGGCCGTGGATTTGTCCCTTCTTTTCTGGCATGACCTTTTGCAATCTATGGTGTGATTTACTAATTTTCTTGGCTGCGTTTTTTAGTGTTTTCTGGACGCGATGACCCTAGTTCTTCTATTGTGATGACCTTGGCTCTGTGGAACCCACGTTTGGCTTCCTTGAATCCGCGTGACGCCTGCTGCACGAGTTAAGGTTTTTGGAACCCTCGATTTTTTTTTTGCTTGGGTTCTGTGAAGACTCGATTCTTTGGGTGTTTTTTTGATTTGCACCCTAGGGTTTCAGACCCTCTGTACCTGTGGCTAGGGTTATCGACAACAACTTTTTTGAGATCTCATGGCATCCTAAAGAGTTGTTTTTTGAGTCAGTTTTGACAAATTTTTTGAGAAAAATCAAATTTCTCTATAGAGTTTTCGAAAATTTTCTTAAAAAATTTACATAGAGTTTGAAAATCTTAAAGAGTTTTTGAGGGTTTTTCTAAAAAAAATAATCTTACAGTTTTTTGAGCCTCTTTTTCATACGATTTTTGAAAAATCGGGTGTTGTGCCAGCTAATTGTCCAGTGTTTTGCCAGCTGATCACAGAGTTACCTCGTTTTTTGTGCTTTGGAAAACGGGAGGGATGGCGTCTTTGTCCAATATTATGTTGGAAAGTTTGCAGAGGTTCAATGGATAGAATTACAACATGTGGAAGCAGAGGATGCTTACCATCTTTGAGTACCGGTGTTTGGATGTGCTTGTTCTTGGTATAGAAGTTCGTCCCACTGCTACTGGGAAGGATCAGGACAAGTATGATGGAAGTAATAGGGAGGAAGTCATGCTTCTTAAATTATCTATCGCCCATGAGATGTTACTAGAAATACCATCTGGTAAATCTGCTGCGGAGATCTGGAAGCATCTGAAAGATCTTCATGAGACCTCAGACAAGGGAAGGGCTAGGGCTTTCTTTCTGAAGAATATGCTCTTTTCTATTACGATGGATGACCAAGTGTCTTTGCAGGAGCACTTGATGAAAATAAAAAATGTTCGCAATCAATTGGAGGCCATTGGTCGTAAGATGGAAGAGGAGGATGTGATGGTGATCACTTTGAAGAGTTTGCCATGTTCCTACGAGCACTTCATTGAAATGCTTAACATTACATCCACCAATGTTGACTTGAAGTTTGATGAGCTGTGCAACAAGCTTTTGCAGCAGGATCGGTGGAGGAAGCAGTTTGGGAGTAGCAGTGAGTCTCCAAGTGTTGAACAAGCATTTACTGCCAAGGATGTTGGCAAAGGCATGTTCACTCAGCAGAAAGGACGAGGCGATTTGGAGGAGGGCTCCAAGAAGTCTTTTACTTGCCATTATTGTGGGAAGATTGGTCATATACAGAGGTATTGCAGAAAGCAGTTGGCTAATGAGAAGTCCAACTAGGAAGCATCTCAACAAAGTGCTCATGTAGCGGAGCAGATTGAGCAAAAGCAGTCTGCACACTATGCATTTTGATGACAAGCACAATATGGGTAGACTTAGTTTTTTATTTGTACGATGACCATTAAGGGAGGGTATTAAAATATTAAATGTAATATTAATGGTCATCTTAGCTTTATTTAGCCTTTAGTTAGTCGTAAGCTAACTTGTAATTAACTTAGTTTGCTTTTAGCATCTTTTTCGCTTTTTAAGCTTTAGTTTGCTTTAGTTAACTGTTTGTCTATTGTTCAGTTAACTAATGCTTCTCCCTAATTTCTAGGATTTGTAAGTTCTATAAGAGCAAGGCTCTTCTCTTAATAAGATTAATCTGATTATTCAATAATATATCTTTCATATATTCTGATAACAGTTTTAATATACAAATGTTGAAGGAAAAAACATGCTATGATATTAACAAAAATTGCAACAACTTATCTTCTAATTATTCATATTCTCTCCTTCGTTCTATGATATTAACAAAAAATGCAACAACTTATCTTCTAATGATTCATATTCTCTATTTTGTTTTTCTGTGGAAATCCTATTGAATAGTTATGTGGAATAGGGATGAAATTTTTGGAGCATGATAGAATAAATAGAATAAGAGGAAAGACGATTGTGTAGTATGACCCTATGTGCATGGGAATGTCTTGAAGTTTGTGTTGATGGCACCATATTGTGCAGAGAACAATCGTTGTACTGTGAGATGAACAAAGTGCTAGATCCTCCAACATTAGTCCATATTGTGGCAGGTTGCAAGAGAAGATGGGGAAAGTTGCTAGTGACTTTTAGCTTTTGCAAACCGTTTCCCTTGGAAATAATTGAATTGCCATACTGATCTAGTGATAGAAATCTCTTTGGTTCCTTGTGTGTTTGACCTTTGTTTCAATGATTTGATTTGCTGTTGTTGGGATGTTGCAATCATGATTAATCTTTGCTGATTGAAGTTCTTCAGCAAGGTTGTGTCCAATAAAGGTGGAAAGTTATGGTGCGAGAGTTTTGCGTTGAAGATTGGATGCAAACGAAGATAAGTTGCAAGATTAAGCTTGAAGGCATTATCTTCAACCTTATAAGTAATGGTGTATGGGCCATACTAAAGAGGATGGATCTTGAGGTGATGTCTTGCCAATGAATCCATGCTTTGTCACTAATCTTGAATCTGTTTGGTGGTTGATGTTCATCACGACACTACTTGTATTTAGTAGTAGACATTTGCTTAATGGTTTGCCCTTATTGAATGTGCTCAATGGACTTGTTAGCTTTGCCAACTTCATTTTGAGAGCAAACACCATGAACAATTAAGAAGATAATGATTTACCTTGGAGAAACCCACATGTGGGAGAAAACTCTAGCAAAATGTGAGCTACAACTCATGTAAAATCCACAACTTCAATAGCAATTATAGTCATAGGGCACCAACTTGAATCTCAAAGTATTCGATCCCTTAGACATCTAACTTGGCTCTCTTCAAGTTTGATCTAACCTACAATGGCTAATTGTTCACTAAGAAATTTAATCCCCTTAGTAAATTACTTCAAGTCTTAGTAACTTCCCCAATTTATATTTTACATGGTCATACATAGATATGCAGTCCCTTAGGCAACACCAAAAGATATTGATTTCATTAAGGTTTAAGCACCCAAGGTGTGTCTAGGTTGCTAGCACCTTGATTCCCCCTCAGATGTCCAAAAAGAGAAAAAACACCAAAAGTCATTGGAAGTTGAAGAGTTAGGGAATTGTAAATGTTTTTGATAGATACAAGCCATTTTGGAAATCATGACAAAATCTTTGCTTGTCAACAAGGTCCAATTATGAAACTATTGCTGTCAATTGCGAAATTGCTGCACTGCCCTATACAAAACCATCACTTCTTTTGATGAAATTGCCCAGGTGATTATGAAGTCACCACTATTGCAAGTTGACAATTTTACATAAAGTGCTTGAAACCTCCATTTTTCTGTCATTTTCTTTTTACCCCTCTATTAAACATGCCTTCTCAAGTTGAGTTAAATTGACCCTTTTTCATATTACACCTCCCAATAGAAAGGCTTTTGCAGAGACTAAACAAGAGAGGGATGCTCTTCTTGGTGAATGACATGAATGCCATCTCATCTTAACCATAAAATAAAAATCAAGATTTCCAAAAAATTCTCTCAAACTGTCCAAATGATTTTTTTTCCAGCTCAAAGGGAACTTCCACTCAACATCCTCCCATCATGAAGATTTAGGCTCCGTTTAGGCTGCTTCTCTTTGCTTCCATAAGCAAACAATATGAAGCTTTGTCCACCCTTGCACACACTAATCCTAGTCAAACCCCCTCTCAAACCATGCACGCTCCCACATGTATACAAAGGTATGGCCTTTGTACACAAGGCATGGGCCATTTGTACATGTGACATGGCCTTGGTACCATGTCACATGGGTCAAAGGACTTGCCCACCCTCAAGGGTGCTCCCAAGTACCCCTTTTCCATCTTGTCCCTCCACTTTCTCCAAGGGAAATCTCCATCACTGATTTCCCCTCAACCCATCTATCCTCCATCTCCATTAATCATTTGAGGACACTTGTCTTCCTCTCATCCCTCCAAGGGTCTCAACCAATTTGAGTTCTTGATCTATACTTTTAATCTTACCCATCCAATCTTATAGCCAAAAATATGTAAATATGATGCCATCTTGAGTCATTTGAACCATAGTTTGAAAACTCGAACTTGGCTCAGACTTGGCAGCCCAAAATTTTGACTCGGATTCGAGACTTGACACGAACTCGACAAAAAAACTCGGTATGGACTCGGCAAAAGAAAAAACCTCAAAATTACACAAAAAAAAGACCGATGCATTTTGAGAACATAAAATATTAATTTGACTATCAATTTGTCATAATTCAAACATTACAGATGTCATATGATCCTCAAACTCTCAAAATTTGAAAGTTCATTCACTATGTCTATTATGTTCAAGCGTTAGAAGAGTATGAGCTCAAGACTTGGGAGTCTGAGCCTAAGACTCGAGAATCTTGGAGCAGGACTCGATTGAGTACTCTCCAAGACTTGACTAGACTCAGACGCGGGGGTCTAGTCGACTCGGCTTGGCCAACTTAGAGACTCGGGAGTTTGGAGAATCTTGCGGGGTACTCAAAGAGTCTTCAAACCATGATTTGAACAACATCTTCATATGCAATGTTATGTTGCTGGTGAAGGCATTCACATACTACATTCACCAATCTTGAGCACAACCACTGTAGACTTGGTGCAACAAGAGTTAGTTTGGTGAGCCACTTTCATGTTTTCATCATGTTTACTAACTTTTTGTTTTATCTTAAGTGTTGCATTTATTTTGGGTTTGATAGGTTATATTATTTAACTTGTTCTTGTTGCTCAAGATTTCATGTACATAGGCAATACTTGTTTGCCTTCCAAAAATAAATTGCTTTATGGTCATACATGTAGGGGTTGCCAAACACAACTCCACATAGATGCAAAGGAACAACATCCACAACCACTTTATGAACAAATTTGGAGTTAACAACAAACTTCTATCTACATTGTCCACTCATAGGCAAATTAAAGCATAAGGCTTTGGTTGTTGATATTATGAAAATTGAGTGCATAAAGATAACCAAGACATTCATTAAGTAAATTAGAAGCAAAAACCTTGTTATAAAGAATTATAATCACGGGAGGCAAAACATGTTATGAATGTGGGATAAATGAAAAGAACACGCTAAAAGGAAATAAAACATAACATTATATCCTAAAGTTGGAATGAATTTATTAAAGCCTATGCCTAATAACTAATTGACCATTACTATTTAGTAATTATTTATACACCCTCCCTTAATGGTCAATTTACTAACTACACCAAGCTTATCTCTAAATTTTTAAAAATATGTTAGTACCCAATACTTGGTAAGAATGTTTGTAGGTTGGTCCTCCCTTGCATAATACTACAAGAAAATTGTTCCATCTTCTTTAAGTTGTTTGATGAAGTGACAATTTATTTCCACATGTTTAGTACACTCGTGGAAGATTGGACACTTGGCAAGTTTGAGCACCCCTTGATTGTCATAGAATAGGGTTTTAGGGTCTTTTGTACAACATCTTCATGTTTGAAATCATCCTTTGCACCCCTTGATTGTCATAGAATGGGGTTTTAGGGTCTTTCTACAACATCGTCATGTTTGAAATCATCCTCTTGAGCTAAGTTGTTTCACAACCTCCCTTTACTACTCCTTGATATTCTACGTCAGTTGGGGAAAGAGCTATTGCACGTTGCTTCTTGCTGGTCCATGTGACCACACTTTTGCCAAGGCTGAAAATATATCTAGAAGTGAATTTTCTATCATCCATAGAACTTGTCTAATACAAATCTACAAACCCACATAGCCTAGGGTCTTTGCTTCTTTTGTACAAAATGTCGAAGTGCCCTTTCAAATATCTTAACACCCTCTTCGCTATAGTCCAATGACTGATCTTTGGTGTTATCATGAATCGGGAGATGAAACTCACAACATAGCTCAATTCAGGTCTAGTGGCTATAAGATATATTAAGCTTCCCACTAGTTACTTGTGGCCTACCTCTTTAATTGTTTGCAAGTTAGTGTTGGCTAAAAGCTTTAGCCCTTTCTCCATAGTTGTGGACGAGATTTTGCAATCTGTCATTCTAAATTTGTTGAGCAAACTCTTGGCCTATTTGGTTTTTGAGACAAAAATGTTACCACCTAATTGCCAAACTTTTAGACCTAGGCAATATGTAGGAGGCTTAGTTAGTCACATCAAAAGCTTTACTTATATTATATTTTATTTGTAGAATAACACTTGCCCCACTACTTGTAATAATGAAATCATCTACATATATGACCAGTAAAATGGGATGTTACCTATGCTTTTGATGTATAGGTTGGAATTTGAAGGACTCCATTCAAGCCCTAATTCATCCAAGTACTTGTCAAATTTGATGTACCATGCCCTAGTTGCTTGTTTCAAGCCATACTAAGCTTACTTGAGTCATCACAAAAGATGCGCCTTCCTTGGAACCTGTAGAGGAGGGGGACGGATTGCTCAAGACCCCAGGTCACGGGAGGGTCTAGAACAATCAACTGTCTTGATCTATCTCACGCTAAGGATTGTTTAAGGCAAGTTTAATGTTTCAAGAGGGTGAAAAGGAAAGACAACTGATCTGTCACTATCCGTTTATCAACTCAAGAGTTTAGGAAACCGGGTGAGCGAATTCCCAAGTCTAGACTATAACCTAGGTAGCTCTTTGCCAAAGGACTCCAGCGCAGAAGACGGACAATGACGCGACGCGTTGGCGTCCGTACGGACAGAGAGTACAAAGTACAGTTTAAACTAACAGGGAATTCACTGACAACTTGAGGAATGCATCTTTATATGATGACGAAAAGCAAAATAAACTAAATAGCTAAAACAACAAGAAGAATACTTTAACTTAAAAGATAGAGTTTGACAAGAGTGAAGGTGGCGAAAATCAAACTTATGGTTTGTCCTGCCTCTTGCAAGCTCCACACGATCAAAGTACCTACATAGAGTAGAATAGGGAAAAATGTTGGGGCTGTTTCGGGGCTTGCCTCAGTCAAACCCTCGTTTCGGTGTTCCCATGTCCATGGACAACCAGAATAGTCACAATAGAAAGAATACGATAAAGAAAGTACTGAAATGGAAGAAATGTCAAGCAATGTTAACAACAATATGCTACGTAAATCAAATAACGATGCTAAGTAAAATGGATATCACCTCCCCAACAAGATGCCCTCAAGCACATGAAGGGAGATGCGAGCTCACAAGCTTGTAGATGCCAACGTTGCCGCAACAACGAGAGGAGTGAAACCAGTAGAGTGTTTGTTTGGAGCTTCAACAATGGAGGGGAATGTTGTGAAAATGCTCAAGAAGATGTGTAGAACTGTGAAGTGAGATTGAAGAAGTGTGTAGAAGATCGAAGAAGATGAAATGAATGTGAGAGATAGTCTTTTGAAGTTTTTTAGGAGCTAAAAAGAGCTGTTCGAGGTCAGTCAAGGGCGCAGGGGCGTTATGCTTCATCGCCAATGGAGAAGTGCAACACCTCTGCAGATTCTAGAGGTGGGAATCCTGTCAGAATGGCAATGAGCTGCGCAGATGTCCGTGCGCTGTGCTAGCGTCCCCTATAGAAATTCCCCCACCAACAATACAGACAGCCACGAAGTGGGTGGAAAGCGGATGGATGAGGTGGAAAAACATCGTTGAGTTTGATTTTTCTAAGGTAAAGGGGTGTAAATGGGGAATTTGCGAGGGTGCCTTTTTAATAGAAGAGCCTTGCTCTTATAGAATTTACAAACCCTACAAATTAGGGAGTAGCAGTAGTTAACTAACAGTACAAATAATTAACTATACACTACGAATAGTTACAAACAGATAACTAAGAGTTACAAATAGTTACAAAGGATAGTGACCATTAATAGGTAATATATTATTTTAATACCCTCCCTTAATGGTCGATCTATCAACTACACCAAGAAGTCTCCTAAATTTGACGAACTTATCCGGGCTTAGAGACTTGGTGAGAATATCCATAGTTTGATCCTCTGTCAGAACATACTGCAATGCTATGGATCCATCTTCGACAAACTGGTGGATGAAGTGACAATGAAGATCAACATGCTTTGTTCGTTCATGGAAGACTGGATTCTTGGTGAGTTTCAACACCCCTTGATTGTTGCAATGTAAGGGGGAAGGTCATGCTTGAGACATTTGCATGTTCGAGAGCATCCTTGGAAGCCAAATTGCCTCACAAGCTGCTTTAATAGCTCCTCGATATTTTGCTTCAGTCGAGGAGAGAGCCATTGTCTGCTGCTTCTTGCTGGTCCATGTAACTGCACCTTTACCCAAACTTAATACATACCCTGAAGTAGACTTTCTGTCATCAACAAAACCTGCCCAATCTGAGTCTGTATAACCAATCAGCTTTGGATCTTTGCACCTCCCTTATAAAATGCCAAGGTTAGAAGTGCCTTTCACATATTTCAGCACATGCTCACTGCAACCCAATGTTCAGCTTTAGGGGGTGACATGAACCGAGAGATGTAGCTCACTACAAAGCTAAGGTCAAGTCTAGTGGCAGCGAGATAGATGAGGCTGCCCACAAGTTGCTTGAATTCTGATTCGTTTTGCACGGGTGAATCCAACTGAACTGATAACTTCAAGCCTCTCTCCATAGGTGTAGATGCTGGTTTGCAATCTATCATCCGAAACTTGTCCAACAAGCTCTTGGCATACTTTGATTGTGAAATGAAGGTACTGCCATTTGACTGCCAAACCTCTATACCGAGGCAATAATGGAGGAGTCCCAAATCTGTCATGTCAAATGATTGACTGAGATTATGTTTGATCTCCCCAATCAGATGATTTGAACTGCCAGTAATGATTAAGTCATCAACATAGACAACTAGGAACAAGATATCATTACCGGTCCGATTGACATACAAATTAGAGTTAGAAGGACTTCGCTGAAGGCCATGATCAATAAAGTATTGATCAATCTTCATGTACCAAGCCCGTTGTGCTTGCTTAAGGCCGTAGAGTGCTTTTACTAGTTTGCATACCTGGTGTTCTTTACCAACAACCATGAAACCAAGAGGTTGCGTCATGTAAACTTCTTCCTCAAATTACCATTGAGGAAGGCACTCTTTACGTCCATTTGATGGACTGTCCATCCAAACTGAGTTGCTATCGAGAGGACAAGTCTAATGGTACTCATCTTGGCTGTAGGAGCAAAAGTCTCCTCATAGTCAATACCCTCTTGCTGTGAAAACCCTTTGGCTACCAACCTAGCCTTGTATTTATCAAGGGTTCCATCAGCCTTATACTTAACCTTACAAACCCATTTGCAGCCTATGGGTTTCTTCACATGCGGAAGATCTGAAAGCTCCCAAGTGTGTTTCTGCATGAGACTATGATGTTTAGCTGTCATAGCTTGTTCCCACTCAGGTGTGCCTTTAGCCTCTATGTATATTTAAGGCTCTGAAATGCTATGAAGGTTGGCCATAAGAGCAAAATTCACTGTATTCTGCTATTTGCTCTTATTCCGAGCAGATCTACCCTCTAGTAACTCATCATCATGAAGAGCACCAATCGTCGAAGCCCACCATTTAGGCCGAAGAGTAGATGAACCAATATCGGAATCAGGAGGAACAACCTCTACTGGATCAGCTGCTGAGGTGCCTGCACCTTTGCAGAATCCCTCCCATAAAGTGGACCAAGTGGAAGATAAACACCTAAATTAGAATCTTTCTAAGGTTGAACCTCAAAACAAACAGGAGAAGATTGATAGAAAAGCCCACAATTCTCATCAAACACGACATCACGACTGAAGATTAGACGATTAGTGTCTGCATCTATTAGTCTATATGCCTTATGGTTCCCACTATAACCTGTAAACATGAGTTTCTGGCTCTTGGAATCCAACTTAGTGCGTTGAGCATTAGGAATCCAAACATGAGCGGTGGAGCCAAAAACCTTCAGGTGACTAATGTTCGGCTTACGTCCAGACCAGGCCTCTTCAGGAGTCATCTTCCTCACAACATGAGTAGGAGATTTGTTCAGAAGATAAACAACAGTATACACTGCTTCAGCCCAAAACTTCTTAGGAACATGTCTATGCTCCAACATAGAACATGCCATTTCTGTAATGGTGCGATTGCGACGCTCGACTACACCATTCTGCTGAGGGGTGTAAGGTGTGGTGAATTGGCGCTTTATGCCATGTGTAGCATAGAATGTGGAGAAATGAGAAATCTTTGGAACAAAACCCCCCCCCCCCCCCAATTATCAAACCTAAGAGTAATAATAGAAGAACTAGACTCTTTTTCCACCAAGGCCTAAAATTGCTGAAATTGCTGAAATATGCTAAACACCTCTTATTTAAGCTTCAAAAAATACACACATCTTTCTACTGAAATCATCAAGAAAAAGCAAAAAACACCTGGATCCAGTAATGGAAGGCGTGTGCATTGGACCACATACATCAGCATGGACCAACTGTAAAACCCTGGAAGCCTGCCTTGAGTCGCCATTGGAGAAAGGAGTCCGATGTTGCTTTCCAGCTTGACAAGCCTCCCAAACTCCATGAGTTTGAGTCTGAATCGTAGGTAAACCACCAACGAGATCATCTCGTGATAATTGAGAGAGATAGTGCATGTTCAGGTTCCCATAACGCTAATTCTAGAGACTGCTGATAGAAGTGCTCTTGGCTGCCATAGAGTGCTCTTGAGAATCACCAGAATCGACAAGTCTATAAAGACTATGATCCTCAAGTCCGTGTCTCTCTGTCAACAATATTGCATGTATGCATACTGAAGACGATGTCCAACTGAGGAGAGTGAGTCATAATCTGACTTACAAAAAGTAAGTTAAACTCCATACCAGGTACACAGTATACACCGAGAAATATCAAATTTCTCCCACCAAACTGAATTTGAACATTGCCCTTGTCAACAGAAGTATACTCTTCGCCTCCTCCAAAGATAAATGAATCTATGAAAGGCATGTATTGAATGAACCAATCTCGACGATTCGTGAAATGGCATGAAGCACCAGAGTCAATATACCAAGCAAAAGTGTTTACAGGATCTGTAGGACTCTTTGCCATGAATGCAAAGAAGGCAAACTCCTTCTGCTCAGTGTGCTCCGCCACATGTGCTTTTGGTCTAGACTCTCCTTGCTTGCCTTGTTCAAAAGCCAAGCGTTTCCAACAATCCTTCTTCATGTGGCCAAACTTGTGACAATAATTGCACTGAATATTCTTCGACTTCGAAGAATTTGAAGATTGCCTTTGATTTTGCTGCTGAAAGGATGAAGGCTTGCCTTTATTCTTCTAAAATCTCATTGCAGGGAATGCCTGTACAAAAGAGGATGAAGTGGCACTAGTACCAAATTGTTGTTCCCAACGATCCTGCTGTAGAAGTTTGTTGCAGAGATCTGGAAATGTCAAGTCAACATTAGTCGCTGTAATGTTGAGCGTCTCAATAAAGTGCTCATAAGGATGTGGTTAAACTCTTTAGAGTGATCACCACCATATCTTCTTCCTCCATCTTCCAACCAATAGCCTCAAGCTGATCTTGAATGTCCTTGGTCCTAGTCAAGTGTGCCTGCAGAGGTGTATTCTCATCCATGACGATGGAAAACATGTTCTTTAGAAAGAATGCACGACTCTTGTCAGAAGTCTCATGAAGATTTTTTAGAAGATCCCAAATCTCCTTCACTGATTTACTTGAAGGAACATGAGGTAACTGGTCATCAGTGACTGATAACTTAATGAGCACAACGGCTTCCCGATTTTGCTCATCAAACTTCACTTGATCCTTATCAACTGTGAGAGGTTGTCATAGTGCCTAAAACAATTTGGTCAAGATATCGATACTCAAATATCGTCATCATATGTTGCTTCCATGTGTTGTAGTTGCGATTGTTGAACTTTTGACTGTTGTCCAACATGATGTTAGTCAAAGATGCCATGCTTCACGCTTTTCAAGACACGGAGATCGAAGATGACACAAGCAGATAGACGACACAAAATTCGAGACAACACACCTTGAACCCAAGAAGAAATTTGAGCACGGATTTCGAGGCACAAAGAAGAATTTTTGCAAATTGAAAACATGAAACCCTAGGTACAAAAAAATACTTGAAATCAAGACAAATCCGTCGGCACAAATTCCAAGGCACGAATTTCGAGACACCCAGAAAAATTTGAATGACCTAAAAAACCTCTCAAAAAACCTAGAAAGAATCTGGAATCAGAAATTTTTTTCAACTTGAATATGAGGATTTATTTTTAAAACCCTAGCTGATTTTTTGAAAATTTTAAAAATTGTTCAAAAAACGCTGAAAATCACGCCTAGAACAGATGAAATCACTGGAGATTTTATGCAGAAACTTGTGCAAAGAGCAGACCAGAAAAATGCGTTTGAAATCACGTCAAAACGCGACCACCATAAACTGAAATCCGTGGCTCAAACAAAGAAAAAAATCACGACCTAGAAATGAAGTCGCGTGCAATAGGAAGATGCAAAAACATGACCAAAAAGATTCAAAAATCGCATCCAGGGGTTTTTAAAAACGCGCGCCTAGAAGTTTTAGAAATTGCGTCCAAAGATTGCAGAAAACCACTAAAAAAAATCGTGCTAGAAAAGATTGTAGATGCGAAACAGAGGTCGCGTGAGACCTGAGCACAAAAACGTGAGCATAGGAAGACAAAACTCCCATTGCGAAAACAACTCGAAAGATGAAAGGCTGACGCAGGTTAAAAAACCCCAGTTGCGCGGTTTTGAACAAGAAGCAAAATCGCAAGATACATAGGCGTCGGGAGGTGAGGAAAACACTAGACAAAAGAACCCACGACCATGACATATCCGCAAGAACAACAAACAGAGCCATGCAGGTAATTTTTGAAACACACGAAAACCACTGAGAGGGGAGTCATGTCGTGAAAAAAAAAAACCGACCTAAGAAAGGATTTCAAATTATGGCTTAGAATAAACCCACGAAAATTTTTCCTTCATAAAAAAATCTGAAAAATAATGGCGCCTAGAATAAATCCGCTCTAATACCATGTAAATTTGGTAAATAATTAGAGAGATCTTATTAATAGAAGAGCCTTGCTCTTATAGAATTTACAAATCCTACAAATTAGGGAGTAGCAGTAGCTAACTAACACTACAAACAGTTAACTATACACTACGAATTGTTATAAACAGATAACTAAGAGTTACAAAGGATAGTGACCATTAATAGGTAATATATTATTTTAATAGTTTTTGTTCTACAAATGGCATTAAGCGCCAACTTACCACACCATACACCCCACAGTAGAATGGTGTCGTTGAACGTAGGAATCGCACCATTACTGAAATGGCTCGTTCTATGTTGGCGCATAGAAATGTTCCTAAGAAATACTGGGTTGAAGCAGTTTATACTGCTGTTTATCTTTTGATCCGATCTCCAACTCATGCAGTTAAGAAGATGACTCTTGAAGAAGCCTGGTCTGGACGAAAGCCTAAAATCAGCCACTTCAAAGTTTTTGGCTCTATTGCTCATGTTTGGATTTCGGATGCCAAGTGCACTAAGCTGGATTCCAAAAGCTAGAAACTTGTGTTCATTGGCTATAGTGAGAATCATAAAGCATATAGGTTGATTGATGTAGATTCAGATCATCTAATCTTTAGTCGTGATGTTGTGGTTGATGAAATTACTGGGCCTTTCTTTCCGTCTTCTACTTCTGTGAATCCTGAGGAACAACCTTCGAAAGATTCTGAATTGGGTGTTTGTCTTCCCTTGAGTCCACCTGATGGGAGGGATTCTGCAATTGAGTAGCCACCTCAGCAAAATGTCCCACCACTCACCCCTCCTCAGGACAATCTGGATCTTGATCCAGCTGATTTTGTACCAGCCACACTTGGTGATGTTGTTCCACATGCTTCAGATATTGGTACTTCTACTCTTCGGCCTAAATGGTATGCTAAAACCATTAGTGATCTTCATGATGATGAATTGATCGAGGGTAGAACTGCTCGGAAGAAGAGCAAGCAACAAAATACTGTAAATTTTGTTCTCTTGGCCAATCTGCACTGCATCCTTGAGCCTTAAACATACTCTGAGGCTAAAGGCATACCTGAGTGGGAATAGGCTATGGAAGTTGAACATCATAGCCTTCTGAAGAATAACACTTGGATCCTTTCTGATCTTCCACTGGGGAAGAAACCCATTGGTTGCAAATGGGTGTATAAAGTGAAGTATAAGGCTAATGGAATCCTTGACAAGTACAAGGCTCGATTAGTAGCCAAAAGGTTCTCATAGATAGAGGGCATTGACTATGAGGAGTCTTCTGCTCCGACAACAAAAATGAGTACTATTCGGCTTGTCCTTGCTACAACAACCCAGTTTGGTTGGAAAGTCCATCAAATGGATGTGAAGAGTGCGTTTCTCAATGGTGATCTACAAGAAGAAGTCTATATGACATAGCCTCCTAGTTTCAAGGTTCCTGGTAAAGAACACCAAGTTTGCAGACTCGTGAAAGCACTCTATGGCCTCAATAGGCTCCACGGGCATGGTACATGAAAATTGATAAGTACTTTACTGATCATGGTTTTCAAAGGAGCCCTTCTGATTCAAATTTGTATGTCAAATGGTTCAGTGATGATATCCTTGTGCTTGTTGTCTATGTTGATGGCCTTATCATTATTGGCAGCTCAGAACATTTGATTTAGGAGATAAAACACAATCTCAGTCAATCATTTGACATGATAGATTTGGGACTTCGTCATTATTGTCTCAGTGTTGAGGTTTGGAAAATAATTGAGAGCATCTTCATTTCTCAGTCCAAGTATGCTCTCAGTTTGCTTGATAAGTTCAGAATGATTGACTGCAAACCTGCATCAACACCTATGGAGAAAGGGCTCAAACTATCAACAAAATTAGATTCGCCTGTGCCAAATGAATCCGCGTTCAGGCAACTAGTAGGCTGCCTCATTCATCTCACTGCTACTAGACCTAATCTCAATTTTGCAGTGAGCTACATCTCTCGCTTCATGACAACCCCTAAAGCAGAACATTGGGTTTTAGCGAAGCGTGTGTTGCGATATGTGAAAGGCATTTCCGACTTTGGCATTCTGTATGGAAGGTGCAAAGATCCTAAGCTGATTGGCTATACAGACTCAGATTGGGCAGGTTCTGTGGATGACATAAAGTTTACTTCAGGGTATGTATTCAGTTTGGGTATAGGTGTAGTTACATGGACCAACAAGAAGCAGCAGGCAGTGGCTCTTTCCTCGACTGAAGTTGAATATTGAGGAACTGTTAAAGCAACTTGTGAGGTGGTTTGGCTTTGAAGGGTGCTTTCTGACATGCAAATGTCTCAAGCAGGACCATTCCCCTTGTACTGTGACAATCAAGCGGTGCTGAAACTTGCCAAAAATCCAATCTTCCATGAAAGGACAAAGCATGTTGAACTTCACTATCATTTCATTCGCTAACTTGTCGAAGATGGATCAATGGTATTGCACTATGTTCTAATAGAGGATTAGACTGCTGATATTCTCACCAAGTCTTTGAGCCCGGATAAGTTTGTCAAATTTAGGGGGCACCTTGGTATAGTTGATAGGTTGACCATTAAGGGAGGGTATTAAAATAATATTTTGTTTATTATTAATTGTCCAACATATTGTAAATCTTGTAAATTAGTTGTTTTGATTTCTTTCTATTTTTTCCTTTGATGATGTTTCTATTCTCGACTCTCTGTTTTTAGAAACATCTGTCTTGTAATCTATTTATGAAGCATGTTCGCTTCTTTGCAATATATCAAATATTTCATTATCTTTCGTTTCACAGTCAAACCCTCGTTTTGGTGTTCCCACCTCCACAGGCAACTAGAATAGCCACAATAAAATGAATGCAATAAAGAAAGTATTGAAATGGAAGAAATGCCAAGCAATGTTAACGACAATATGCTATATAAATCAAATAACGATGCTAAGTAAAATGGATATCACCTCCCCAAAAAGATGCCCTCAAGCACGTGAAGGGAGATGCGAGCTTGCAAGCTTGTAGATGTCAACGTTGCCGCAACAACGAGAGGAGTGAAACCAGTAGAGTGTCGGCTTGGAGCTTCAACAATGGAGGGGAATGTTGTGAAAATGCTCACGAAGATGTGAATTGTGAAATGAGATTGAAGAAGTGTGTAGAAGATCGAAGAAGATGAGGTGAATGTGAGAGATAGTCTTTTGAAGTTGAATAGGAGCCCAAAAGAGCCGTTCGAGGTCGGTCAAGGGTGCGGGGGCGTTACGTTTCATCACCAATGGAGAAGTGTAATGCCTTTGTAGATTCCAGAGGCGGGAATCCTGTCAGGATGGCAGTGTGCTAAGTAGACGTCTGTGCACCGTGCTAGCGTCCTCGACAAAATTCCCCCACCAACATTATAGACAACCGTCAAGTGGGTGGAAAGCGGATGGATGAGGTGGAAAAGCATCATCGAGTTTGATTTTTCTAAGGTAAAGGGGTGTAAATGGGGAATTTGCGAGGGGTGCAAATTCACTTCATTACAAAACCTAAAAACCTTGTGATTGATACATGTAGACATTTTCCTCCAAATCTCCATTGAGGAAGGCACTTTTCATGTCCATTTGATGGATAGTCCAACCAAATTGAGTTGCCATGGCTAGGACTAAATGGATGTTTCTCATCTTTGTCAAAGGAGCAAATGTCCTTTTGTAGTCAATGTCCTCTCTCTGTGAGAACCCTTTTGTAACCAACCATGCCTTATACTTGTCTAGTGTGCCATATGCCTTGTACTTGACCTTGTACACCCATTTTTAGCCAATGGATTTCTTCCTTAGTGGAAGATTTGTGGAATCCCAAGTCTTATTTTTCATGGGACTCATGTTTGGTTGCCATGGCCTTTTCCTATTTAGTTTTTCTTTTGCCTTCTCAAATTTTTCTGGCTCATAAACTCCTTGAATATTAGCCATTAGAGTAAAGTTCGCCGTGTTCCTCTTGCTCTTGCCTCTCAATAATTGTCCCTTGATCATTATGCTTACCCAAACATCTCTAATGGTGTTGTGTCGCCACTTTGGTTTCTTCTTGGGATCCTCTTCATCCAAATCAGTGATATCACCATAACTAGGCTACCTATACTAGTGTCATTTGAGTACTGATTTTGGTTATCAACATTATCCTTTGAGACTATTATTGGCCTAAGAGACTCCATATGCTTCGAGTCCTCCCCTCTTTAAGTGGAGCCGCTTGAACTTGAACACTTGATTACTTAGCCACAATAGGCTGTTGCTTGGTAATTCTAATCTTTTAAGAAGTCTAGAAAGGCCCAGATTCTTCAGCAACATCTTTGCTGAAGGCCAACTTGCGGTGTTAACATTGACCAACCTATAGGCCTTATGATTGTTATAGTATCTTGTGATCATCAATTTCTTGCTTCTGGGGTCTAACTTGGTTGTTTTCTCATCTAGAATTCGAGCATATGCAGTGTAACCAAAGAATTTAAAATGACTGACTTTGGGCATCCTCCCAGACTATTTTTCCTTTTGGGTCTTTTGCTTCACTATTTGTGTGGGAGATCTATTTAGTATATAAATTGTTTTAATTACTAGCTCAGCCCAAAATCTTTTTGAAACACTCATGTTCTCCATTATACATTGAGCCATTTCCGTGATAGTGTGGTGCTGCCTCTCAACCACTCCATTCTGTTGTGGAGTGTAGGGTGTAGTGAACTATCTTTTTAAGTCATGTCAGCACAAAAAATGTTGAATTCATTTGAATAGAATTCTCCTCCATTATTAAATCAAAGAGTGGCTATGTAACAACCTAACTCTTGTCAACTAATTCTTTGAACTTTTGAAATTCTTTGAACACATCAAATTTTAATTTCAGAAAATACACTTCATATTTTTGTGCTATAATCATCAACTAATAGAAGAAAATACGTAGCACTAGTAATAGATGCTGCATTCATTGGTTTGCAAATGTTTGCATGAACTAAGAAAATACTTTTTTTGCTCTCTAAGCTTGTCCATCAATCGAAAGGAGCTTCCTATTGCTTCCTTGCTTGGCAAGTTGTGCAAATGTGCATTTGGATGTTAGAAGTCCATCTACCAAGTCCTCTAGAGCCAATCGAGAGAGGTAGGTCAAATTAAGGTGCCCATACTGTTGATGCCAAAGCATACTGATCTTGATGCACTCTTGGCTGCCAATGCATGCTCCTTGAGCTGTCCAATGTCAATCAATCTATATAGTCCATGATCTTCCACACCAAGAGCAATAGTCTTCTTGGTCTCTTTGTAAGCCATGTAGCATTTGTGATTGCTAAAGATGACATCTAGATGGGGGCAATGTCTCATGATTTGAGTCACTGAGAGATTAACTCTTGGCACATAATACACATTGAGAAACTCAACATTTTCCCTCTAGAGGATATTTGCACATTCCTTTGCCTGCTAATGTGTACTCCCCACCACTAAAGATTACTAAATCTTTAGAGGAATTGCAAGCAGTGTACTTTGTAAACCAGTCTTGTTTGTTGGTGAGGTGTGAATCTATGCCTTGGACTGATTCGCTGGTCTTTTGGCCATGAATGCATAAAAGATCGACTCCTTTGTATGCTCTACATTATGAACTCTTTGCCAAGGACCTCCCTAGTTGATTTTTTGATCAACCAATCCTTTTTTGTAGTGCTTTTTCATGTGATCCATCTTACCATAGTAATGACATGTGAAGTTCTTCATATTCTTTTTTGCATCCTCACTGTCGCCTTGTCCTTTTGTATGTGACCATTTTCCTTCACCCTTGTTTTTGGCGACAAAGGGCTTGTTCTACACCTGTTTTGCTGCTACTACTAAATTGTTTCTTCCATTTGTTTTGCTGTGAGAGCTTATTGTACAACTCTTCAAACTTTAGGTGAACATTCATAGAGGTGATGTTTAGTTTCTCAATAAAGTTTTCATAAGCATGTTATAAGCTTTTCAATGTGATTAACACCATGCTCTCTTCCATTTTCTGACCAATAGTTGTCACTTATCTTTGATGTCCTTGATCTTGAGTAAATTGTAATGTCCCGTTTTATATTACATGGATAAAATATAATATTATTTTAATTATTTAATATTTTCCTCCAAATGTTGATTCAAAAGGAAATATTATTAATTAAATAATATTATATTTAAAGTGACTTATTAAATGCAGATTTAAAAATAAGTCACAATTGAAAATTAAAAAAAGAAAAGAAAATTGAAGAGCCAGCCAGCAGAAACCAAGGGTCATGGCAGAGGTAATAAAAGAATTGAGGAGAGCTCATTGTAGAAGGCTTTGATTATTTTTGGTTCTTCGGAGAATTGGTTTCTCGTAACTAGAGGATAAAAACCTTTATGTTTTCGGAATTGGATGAAAACCCAATTTCTGCACTGGCAAAGTCATTCAGATTTTGCAGTTGGTTTCAACAAATGAAGTTTGTGAAATTTGTCATGTTTGTACTAAGGCAGAGTTTATGGTATAGAGCTGAGCAAGGTATTGAATTCATAACCAGTTTCAGATTAATTGAAATAGTTGGAATTATAAATAATTAATGTTTGCAGAAACTCTTGCCATAAATCTGAGCGGGTTGATATGCCAAATTTTCAAATAATAAACGGTTCTGAATTTGAAGATGGCTCAAGTCAAAGAAGAAAATTTCAGGGAAGTTTGTATTAAGAATTCTTGGAGTAGTTTCATTTGAATAAATCTGGGATATCTGTTCGGCAATTAAGAGTCTTGGTGATTTGATTTGAAGACATTCAAAGATATCTAAGCATCTGCCGGAGTCGTGTTGGTTATATCAAGCATTGCTAGTATTATCAGGGTTCGATTGTTATATTAAGGATTGGAAAATTAGCACCGCCATCCTTTAAAAAAGACGACCAGATTTTAAAGTGAAAACTAACTAAATGCAACTTCCGTGACACTAAAGGAATTGATGTGGAGAATTTGTGAAAATCCATGGGTCAAGGGAAGCATCGACTCAGTTTGGTGTTCATCGAGTTTCTTGGTATGAAACGCCTCCTAGTTTTTATCGGGCAAACATTAAAAGGAAGCAACACAAATAATTAAGGGAGCCGATGTCACATTTCAAGAAGCCGTTATTAGAGGAGTTGATACTATCGAAGAGGCCGCTATTAGATGTAATGTGATATAATTCATTAGTCATTGTTTATCATCAGAGCTGCCGTGAAAATTCTGAGAGGCATCGGGTTCTTCATACATCGCCAAGAGTTTTCTGAAACTTTGGAGCTTTCATGAAGATTTGTCGGGAGCAGCTTGTTTGGATTAGTGGCGGATAAAGGAATTGAATGTTTATGCAAGCCATGAGAAAAAAGAGTTAAAGGATTATTATTCGCAATAGATGGCAAAGCGGCTACAGTAACGATCTTTCCTGGAGGGATTGATGATGATAATAGACACCACGGGAATTGAATCGTGGTATTTTGAGCAACTCAAATGAAGCCGCCATTAAATGAGCAGACAATTGGAAGGATTGAATCGTGGTATTTTGCAGCTAATAAGAGGGTGTCGATTCTGAGGGAAAGAGAATAAATAGATCTAAAATAAGGAGTCAGAATTCTATGAAAAAACAAGTAAAAATTCATCTTTATTTGCAGACATGTCATATACAACCTTCAGAAGCGAATGAAAAGATTATGTTCCAGTTATCGCGAGACAAAAAGCATATCCTCCATTGTTTCAGCTTTGAAGTCAAGTCTT
>VDFB02047230.1:14630753-14718612 GCA_007258455.2 Sequoia sempervirens | reverse complement strand
GACTTGAAGGCTCACAAAGCCACGAAATTCCAACCAGGAGGGTCACGATTTTCAGTGAGAAAATACTCACGAAATTACTTAATCAAAAAACCTTCAAATTTCGAATTACACCGAGGTTTGATCACACGAAAAATCTTTGAAAAATTTTCCACTAAAAATCTGCTCGAAATTTTTAGAATGATAAAAAAATTTCAAAAAATTTTAACCATGCTCTGATACCATATTATGCAAGTAATTGGTAAATTAATTGATATATTAACAATGAGCAAGACGCTCAATAAATAGTTTACAAGATTTACAAAAACTGGAAAGTTTCTAAAAAGAAACTCCAGATAAGATCGGAGACGATCTTATCTCTATCGTACAATATTTTACAATATTGAGCATTAATAAATAAATAAATAAACATTATTTCACAGTTTGAGCTTCAAAGCATTGGCGTTGCAAACAATTTTTGACAGGTTTTGAAGATTTTTTGGAGATTTTAAGATTCCAATCTACTGTTTGGCACGACCCTACCTTCTTCTCTGCTTGTGGGTTTTGCATTTTTTGGGCAATATTTTGATCACAAATCCGACCTAGGGTTCAATTCTGGGTGTTTTAATTTCTTTTCTAGACGATTTTGTAAAATCGTGTTCTTCACTGTTCGTGGGCAGATTTGATGCTTTCATTGTTTTTTGATGGGTTTTACTGATAAAAATCGTGATTTCATGGCAACTTGAAGGGTTAATTTTTGTGCTAGTTTTTGATAGAATTTTTCTGGTAAAAATAAAAATTCCTACAAAGAGTTATTCGAAATAATTTCTTCTAAAAAAATTTATAAGTTTTTGAAAAAAATTCTATAAAATTTTGCTGAAGTTTTTTGAGGATAAAAATCTTACTTTTTCAAAGTTTTCGAAGGTTTTTCTGAAAAATCTTATAGCTTTTGAGCCTCCTTTTTTAGACGTTTTTTGAAAAATTGTGAGTTGTGCCAGCTAATTGTCCAAAGTTTGTGCCAGCTGATCACAGAATTACCTCGTTTTTTGTGCTTTGGAAAACGGGAGGGATGGCGTCTTTGTCCAATATTATGTTGGAAAATACACAAAGGTTCAATGGAAAGAATTACAACACGTGGAAGCAAAGGATGCTTACCATACTTGAGTACCGATGTCTAGATGCGCTTGTTCTAGGTACAAAAGTTTGTCCCACAACTGCAAGAAAGGATAAAGACAAGTATGATGGAGATAATAGGGAGGCAGTTATGCTTCTAAAATTATCTGTCATCGATGAGATGTTACCAGAAATACCATCTGGTAAATTTGTTGCGGAGATCTGGAAGCATTTGAAAGATCTTCATGAGACCTCAAACAAGGGAAGGGCTTTCTTCCTGAAGAATATGCTATTTTCCATTGTGATGGATGACCAAGTGTCTTTGTAGGAGCACTTGGTTTTCCATTGTGATGGATGACCAAGTGTCTTTGCAAGAGTACTTGATGAAAATCAAAGATACTTGCGATCAATTGGAGACCATTGGTTGTAAGATGGAAGAGGAGGATATGGTGGTGATCACTTTGAAAAGTTTTCCACGTTCCTATGAACACTTCATCAAAACGCCCAACATTACATCCACCAATGTTGACTTGAAGTTCGATGAGCTGTGCAACAAGCTTATGCAACATGATAGGTGAAGGAAGCAGTTTGGGAGCAGCAGTGAGTCCCCTAGTGTTGAACAAGCATTTACTGCCAAGGACATTCGCAAAGGAAAGTCCACTCAGCAAAAAAGATGAGGCAATTTAGAGGAAGGCTCCAAGAAGTCTATTACATGCCATTACTGTGGGAAGATTGGTCATATACAAAAGTATTGCAGAAAGCAATTGGTTGATGAGAAGTTCAACCAAGAAGAGTCTCAGCAAAGTGCTCAAGTGGCAAAGTATACTGAGCAAGAGTCTACATAATATGCATTTCGATGACCAGCACACCATTTGAATATGGGTAGACTTAGTTTTTGTTTGTAGGATGAACATTAAGGGAGGGTATTAAAGTATTTATTGTAATATTAATGGTCATGTTAGCTTTAGTTAGTCGATAATTTACTTTGAGTTAACTTAGTTAGCTTTTATAACTTTTGTTTATGCTTTAGTTTGTTTTAGCATCTTTCAATTATTAGCGTTAGTTTGATTCAGTTAACGATGTTTTCTTTTTAGAAACATCGTCTTGTAATTTTCTTTATAAGGAGTTTTCCTCTCCTTCTATAAACACACAATAACGAATATCAAATATCAAAATCACATTATTTTTTTCCTAAAAATCATTCTTCTCAAAATTGCCACAAGGTTTTTGCAAAATAGTAGCAAGATTGTTTGAAAATCATGGGATTTTTTCTACTCAAAGTCACACCCAAATAAAAAATTTAAATATGGGTTCTTTTGTTCTACAATTGCACCCTCAAAATCATGTAATTTTTTCTGCAGGTTTTTTTGCCAACTACCTAAGGTTATAGGCTACCTTTGAAAGTCACAATTTGCATTTTTTTTGTCACAAACTATAGATTTGTGCATCAAAGCATGAGTTTTTTTGCAAACATTTTGAAAGCTAAGTTTTGTTAGCTAGGGCATGATTTCTTTGCCATTTTGTTCAGCTGCTAGGGAAAAAAGAATTATCAGTAATTTATTCTGATATTTTGCTACAATCAAATTCACAGCAAGTAGGTGTTTTTGCCTTTCTCCACAATTGCAAGTCGAGGGAATGCAGAACAATACAAATGGCCTCATTAACCAACATAATGCAGGAAGGCAGCAAGAGATTCCCTAGTAAAAACAACAATACATGGAAGCAACGAATGTTAACCATTTTCAAGTAAAGATCTCACACAAATGTTGTCCTTGGTAAAGATCCTCGTCCACCAACTACAGTTAAAGACAAGGATAAATTTGATGAATATGACAACAAGCAATAATGTTGATTAAGTCGTCTATGATAGATGAAATGCTTCCTGAAGCCCATATAGGGAAGACTTAAGCTAATATTTGGAAGCATTTGTGAGATTTGCAAGAGACTTCAAACAAAGGCAAAGCCTTCTTCCTAAAGAATATGTTATTTCTATCACAATGGATGAAAAAGCTTCATTGCAAGAGGATTTATGTAAGATGCTACCCTGTTCTGACTTATCTCAAGAAGATTTGGCACTGAAATTTTTTCGATTTGACTATTGCATGTGAATAAACATTTCATCAAACAGTTTAGCTATCTGCTGATCTGGACTTGTCACCCGAATTCTTAATAGATAGCTAGTTGGACATTCGCAATAGTTCATAAATAATTGATTGTACATTTAGGACCCAAAAATTACATAATCTAAAATCTCTGTCCAAACTTAAATACTATTAAGTATTGCAATAGTTGACTGTGTTCTCCACATAAAATAACAAATACAGAATTAAGAGAATTTGCTAACAACTCATTCCAAATAGATAAATAACTGTTCACTAAAAATTACCAGCTGAGCAGCAAATTACAAAATTGAAGAACTGTCGATAATCTGACCTTTATTTTGTTGAAGCACAAATTCAATACTCAGGAGTAATACATTAATTGGCAATTGCCCGCTGATAAGCAAGACGTGGTCCAGGCTATCATACACAGATCCAAAGATGTTTACAATACTTCACCAATAATCCTGCGATTATCTCGAGACTCCACAATTCAAAATATATTTCCCAAGCATACATAATCTCTGACGCTCCCATGAAGTATCCACTCCCAACAATAAGACTTGACTTCAAAGCTGAAACAATGGAGGATATGCTGTTTGTCTCGCGATAACTGGAACATAATCTTTTCATTCGCTTCTGAAGGTTGTATATGACACGTCTGCAAATAAAGATGATTTTTTACTTGTTTTTTCATAGAATTCCGACTCCTTATTTTAGATCTATTTATTCTCTTTCCCTCAGAATCGACACCCTCTTATTAGCTGCAAAATACCACGATTCAATCCTTCCAATTGTCTGCTCATTTAATGGCGGCTTCATTTGAGTTGCTCAAAATACCACGATTCAATTCCCGTGGTGTCTATTATCATCATCAATCCCTCCAGGAAAGATCGTTACTGTAGCCGCTTTGCCATCTATTGCGAATAATAATCCTTTAACTCTTTTTTCTGATGGCTTGCATAAACATTCAATTCCTTTATCCGCCACTAATCCAAACAAGCTGCTCCCGACAAATCTTCATGAAAGCTCCAAAGTTTCAGAAAACTCTTGGCGATGTATGAAGAACCCGATGCCTCTCAGAATTTTCACGGCAGCTCTGATGATAAACAATGACTAATGAATTATATCACATTACATCTAATAGCGGCCTCTTTGATAGTGTCGACTCCTCTAATAACGGCTTCTTGAAATGTGACATCGGCTCCCTTAATTATTTGTGTTGCTTCCTTTTAATGTTTGCCCGATAAAAACTAGGAGGCGTTTCATACCAAGAAACTCGATGAACACCAAACTGAGTCGATGCTTCCCTTGACCCATGGATTTTCACAAATTCTCCACATCAATTCCTTTAGTGTCACGGAAGTTGCATTTAGTTAGTTTTCACTTTAAAATCTGGTCGTCTTTTTTAAAGGATGGCGGTGCTAATTTTCCAATCCTTAATATAACAATCGAACCCTGATAATACTAGCAATGCTTGATATAACCAACACGACTCCGGCAGATGCTTAGATATCTTTGAATGTCTTCAAATCAAATCACCAAGACTCTTAATTGCCGAACAGATATCCCAGATTTATTCAAATGAAACTACTCCAAGAATTCTTAATACAAACTTCCCTGAAATTTTCTTCTTTGACTTGAGCCATCTTCAAATTCAGAACCGTTTATTATTTGAAAATTTGGCATATCAACCCGCTCAGATTTATGGCAAGAGTTTCTGCAAACATTAATTATTTATAATTCCAACTATTTCAATTAATCTGAAACTGGTTATGAATTCAATACCTTGCTCAGCTCTGTACCATAAACTCTGCCTTAGTACAAACATAACAAATTTCACAAACTTCATTTGTTGAAACCAACTGCAAAATCTGAATGACTTTGCCAGTGCAGAAATTGGGTTTTCATCCAATTCCGAAAACATAAGGGTTTTTGTCCTCTAGTTACGAGAAACCAGTTCTCCGAAGAACCAAAAATAATCAAAGCCTTCTACAATGAGCTCTCCTCAGTTCTTTTATTACCTCTGCCATGACCCTTGGTTTCTGCTGGCTGGCTCTTCAATTTTCTTTTCTTTTTTAAATTTTCAATTGTGACTTATTTTTAAATCTGCATTTAATAAGTCACTTTAAATATAATATTATTTAATTAATAATATTTCCTTTTGAATCAACATTTGGAGGAAAATATTAAATAATTAAAATAATATTATATTTTATCCATGTAATATAAAACGGGACATTACAATTTACTCAAGATCAAGGACATCAAAGATAAGTGACAACTATTGGTCAGAAAATGGAAGAGAGCATGGTGTTAATCACATTGAAAAGCTTATAACATGCTTATGAAAACTTTATTGAGAAACATCACCTCATGAATGTTCACCTAAAGTTTGAAGAGTTGTACAATAAGCTCTCACAGCAAAACAAATGGAAGAAACAATTTAGTAGTAGCAGCAAAACAGGTGTAGAACAAGCCCTTTGTCGCCAAAAACAAGGGTGAAGAAATGGTCACATACAAAAGGACAAGGCGACAGTGAGGATGCAAAAAAGAATATGAAGAACTTCACATGTCATTACTATGGTAAGATGGATCACATGAAAAAGCACTACAAAAAAGGATTGGTTGATCAAAAAATCAACTAGGGAGGTCCTTAGCAAAGAGTTCATAATGTAGAGCATACAAAGGAGTCGATCTTTTATGCATTCATGGCCAAAAGACCAGCGAATCAGTCCAAGGCATAGATTCACACCTCACCAACAAACAAGACTGGTTTACAAAGTACACTGCTTGCAATTCCTCTAAAGATTTAGTAATCTTTAGTGGTGGGGAGTACACATTAGCAGGCAAAGGAATGTGCAAATATCCTCTAGAGGGAAAATGTTGAGTTTCTCAATGTGTATTATGTGCCAAGAGTTAATCTCTCAGTGACTCAAATCATGAGACATTGCCCCCATCTAGATGTCATCTTTAGCAATCACAAATGCTACATGGCTTACAAAGAGACCAAGAAGACTATTGCTCTTGGTGTGGAAGATCATGGACTATATAGATTGATTGACATTGGACAGCTCAAGGAGCATGCATTGGCAGCCAAGAGTGCATCAAGATCAGTATGCTTTGGCATCAACAGTATGGGCACCTTAATTTGACCTACCTCTCTCGATTGGCTCTAGAGGACTTGGTAGATGGACTTCTAACATCCAAATGCACATTTGCACAACTTGCCAAGCAAGGAAGCAATAGGAAGCTCCTTTCGATTGATGGACAAGCTTAGAGAGCAAAAAAAGTATTTTCTTAGTTCATGCAAACATTTGCAAACCAATGAATGCAGCATCTATTACTAGTGCTACGTATTTTCTTCTATTAGTTGATGATTATAGCACAAAAATATGAAGTGTATTTTCTGAAATTAAAATTTGATGTGTTCAAAGAATTTCAAAAGTTCAAAGAATTAGTTGAAAAGAGTTAGGTTGTTACATAGCCACTCTTTGATTTAATAATGGAGGAGAATTCTATTCAAATGAATTCAACATTTTTTGTGCTGACATGACTTAAAAAGATAGTTCACCACACCCTACACTCCACAACAGAATGGAGTGGTTGAGAGGCAGCACCACACTATCACGGAAATGGCTCAATGTATAATGGAGAACATGAGTGTTTCAAAAAGATTTTGGGCTGAGCCAGTAATTAAAACAATTTATATACTAAATAGATCTCCCACACAAATAGTGAAGCAAAAGACCCAAAAGGAAAAATAGTCTGGGAGGATGCCCAAAGTCAGTCATTTTAAATTCTTTGGTTACACTGCATATGCTCGAATTCTAGATGAGAAAACAACCAAGTTAGACCCCAGAAGCAAGAAATTGATGATCACAAGATACTATAACAATCATAAGGCCTATAGGTTGGTCAATGTTAACACCGCAAGTTGGCCTTCAGCAAAGATGTTGCTGAAGAATCTGGGCCTTTCTAGACTTCTTAAAAGATTAGAATTACCAAGCAACAGCCTATTGTGGCTAAGTAATCAAGTGTTCAAGTTCAAGCGGCTCCACTTAAAGAGGGGAGGACTCGAAGCATATGGAGTCTCTTAGGCCAATAATAGTCTCAAAGGATAATGTTGATAACCAAAATCAGTACTCAAATGACACTAGTATAGGTAGCCTAGTTATGGTGATATCACTGATTTGGATGAAGAGGATCCCAAGAAGAAACCAAAGTGGCGACACAACACCATTAGAGATGTTTGGGTAAGCATAATGATCAAGGGACAATTATTGAGAGGCAAGAGCAAGAGGAACACGGCGAACTTTACTCTAATGGCTAATATTCAAGGAGTTTATGAGCCAGAAAAATTTGAGAAGGCAAAAGAAAAACTAAATAGGAAAAGGCCATGGCAACCAAACATGAGTCCCATGAAAAATAAGACTTGGGATTCCACAAATCTTCCACTAAGGAAGAAATCCATTGGCTAAAAATGGGTGTACAAGGTCAAGTACAAGGCATATGGCACACTAGACAAGTATAAGGCATGGTTGGTTACAAAAGGGTTCTCACAGAGAGAGGACATTGACTACAAAAGGACATTTGCTCCTTTGACAAAGATGAGAAACATCCATTTAGTCCTAGCCATGGCAACTCAATTTGGTTGGACTATCCATCAAATGGACATGAAAAGTGCCTTCCTCAATGGAGATTTGGAGGAAAATGTCTACATGTATCAATCACAAGGTTTTTAGGTTTTGTAATGAAGTGAATTTGCACCCCTCGCAAATTCCCCATTTACACCCCTTTACCTTAGAAAAATCAAACTCGATGATGCTTTTCCACCTCATCCATCCGCTTTCCACCCACTTGACGGTTGTCTATAATGTTGGTGGGGGAATTTTGTCGAGGACGCTAGCACGGTGCACAGACGTCTACTTAGCACACTGCCATCCTGACAGGATTCCCGCCTCTGGAATCTACAAAGGCATTACACTTCTCCATTGGTGATGAAACGTAACGCCCCCGCACCCTTGACCGACCTCGAACGGCTCTTTTGGGCTCCTATTCAACTTCAAAAGACTATCTCTCACATTCACCTCATCTTCTTCGATCTTCTACACACTTCTTCAATCTCATTTCACAATTCACATCTTCGTGAGCATTTTCACAACATTCCCCTCCATTGTTGAAGCTCCAAGCCGACACTCTACTGGTTTCACTCCTCTCGTTGTTGCGGCAACGTTGACATCTACAAGCTTGCAAGCTCGCATCTCCCTTCACGTGCTTGAGGGCATCTTTTTGGGGAGGTGATATCCATTTTACTTAGCATCGTTATTTGATTTATATAGCATATTGTTGTTAACATTGCTTGGCATTTCTTCCATTTCAGTACTTTCTTTATCGCATTCATTTTATTGTGGCTATTCTAGTTGCCTGTGGAGGTGGGAACACCAAAACGAGGGTTTGACTGTGAAACGAA
Source organism: Sequoia sempervirens (assembly GCA_007258455.2). NCBI lineage: Eukaryota > Viridiplantae > Streptophyta > Pinopsida > Cupressales > Cupressaceae > Sequoia > Sequoia sempervirens. The sequence continues at coordinate 14,709,951 of VDFB02047230.1, read as the reverse complement.
AGATAATGAAATATTTGATATATTGCAAAGAAGCGAACATGCTTCATAAATAGATTACAAGACAGATGTTTCTAAAAACAGAGAGTCGAGAATAGAAACATCATCAAAGGAAAAAATAGAAAGAAATCAAAACAACTAATTTACAAGATTTACAATATGTTGGACAATTAATAATAAACAAAATATTATTTTAATACCCTCCCTTAATGGTCAACCTATCAACTATACCAAGGTGCCCCCTAAATTTGACAAACTTATCCGGGCTCAAAGACTTGGTGAGAATATCAGCAGTCTAATCCTCTATTAGAACATAGTGCAATACCATTGATCCATCTTCGACAAGTTAGCGAATGAAATGATAGTGAAGTTCAACATGCTTTGTCCTTTCATGGAAGATTGGATTTTTGGCGAGTTTCAGCACCGCTTGATTGTCACAGTACAAGGGGAATGGTCCTGCTTGAGACATTTGCATGTCAGAAAGCACCCTTCAAAGCCAAACCACCTCACAAGTTGCTTTAACAGTTCCTCAATATTCAACTTCAGTCGAGGAAAGAGCCACTGCCTGCTGCTTCTTGTTGGTCCATGTAACTACACCTATACCCAAACTGAATACATACCCTGAAGTAAACTTTATGTCATCCACAGAACCTGCCCAATCTGAGTCTGTATAGCCAATCAGCTTAGGATCTTTGCACCTTCCATACAGAATGCCAAAGTCGGAAATGCCTTTCACATATCGCAACACACGCTTCGCTAAAACCCAATGTTCTGCTTTAGGGGTTGTCATGAAGCGAGAGATGTAGCTCACTGCAAAATTGAGATTAGGTCTAGTAGCAGTGAGATGAATGAGGCAGCCTACTAGTTGCCTGAACGCGGATTCATTTGGCACAGGCGAATCTAATTTTGTTGATAGTTTGAGCCCTTTCTCCATAGGTGTTGATGCAGGTTTGCAGTCAATCATTCTGAACTTATCAAGCAAACTGAGAGCATACTTGGACTGAGAAATGAAGATGCTCTCAATTATTTTCCAAACCTCAACACTGAGACAATAATGAAGAAGTCCCAAATCTGTCATGTCAAATGATTGACTGAGATTGTGTTTTATCTCCTAAATCAAATGTTCTGAGCTGCCAATAATGATAAGGCCATCAACATAGACAACAAGCACAAGGATATCATCACTGAACCATTTGACATACAAATTTGAATCAGAAGGGCTCCTTTGAAAACCATGATCAGTAAAGTACTTATCAATTTTCATGTACCATGCCCGTGGAGCCTATTGAGGCCATAGAGTGCTTTCACGAGTCTGCAAACTTGGTGTTCTTTACCAGGAACCTTGAAACTAGGAGGCTATGTCATATAGACTTCTTCTTGTAGATCACCATTGAGAAACGCACTCTTCACATCCATTTGATGGACTTTCCAACCAAACTGGGTTGTTGTAGCAAGGACAAGCCGAATAGTACTCATTTTTGTTGTCGGAGCAGAAGACTCCTCATAGTCAATGCCCTCTATCTATGAGAACCTTTTGGCTACTAATCGAGCCTTGTACTTGTCAAGGATTCCATTAGCCTTATACTTCACTTTATACACCCATTTGCAACCAATGGGTTTCTTCCCCAGTGGAAGATCAGAAAGGATCCAAGTGTTATTCTTCAGAAGGCTATGATGTTCAACTTCCATAGCCTATTCCCACTCAGGTATGCCTTTAGCCTCAGAGTATGTTTAAGGCTCAAGGATGCAGTGCAGATTGGCCAAGAGAACAAAATTTACAGTATTTTGTTGCTTGCTCTTCTTCCGAGCAGTTCTACCCTCGATCAATTCATCATCATGAAGATCACTAATGGTTTTAGCATACCATTTAGGCCGAAGAGTAGAAGTACCAATATCTGAAGCATGTGGAACAACATCACCAAGTGTGGCTGGTACAAAATCAGCTGGATCAAGATCCAGATTGTCCTGAGGAGGGGTGAGTGGTGGGACATTTTGCTGAGGTGGCTACTCAATTGCAGAATCCCTCCCATCAGGTGGACTCAAGGGAAGACAAACACCCAATTCAGAATCTTTCGAAGGTTGTTCCTCAGGATTCACAGAAGTAGAAGACGGAAAGAAAGGCCCAGTAATTTCATCAACCACAACATCACGACTAAAGATTAGATGATCTGAATCTACATCAATCAACCTATATGCTTTATGATTCTCACTATAGCCAATGAACACAAGTTTCTAGCTTTTGGAATCCAGCTTAGTGCACTTGGCATCCGAAATCCAAACATGAGCAATAGAGCCAAAAACTTTGAAGTGGCTGATTTTAGGCTTTCGTCCAGACCAGGCTTCTTCAAGAGTCATCTTCTTAACTGCATGAGTTGGAGATCGGATCAAAAGATAAACAGCAGTATAAACTGCTTCAACCCAGTATTTCTTAGGAACATTTCTATGCGCCAACATAGAACGAGCCATTTCAGTAATGGTGCGATTCCTACGTTCAACGACACCATTCTACTGTGGGGTGTATGGTGTGGTAAGTTGGCGCTTAATGCCATTTGTAGAACAAAAACTATTAAAATAATATATTACCTATTAATGGTCACTATCCTTTGTAACTCTTAGTTATCTGTTTATAACAATTCGTAGTGTATAGTTAACTGTTTGTAGTGTTAGTTAGCTACTGCTACTCCCTAATTTGTAGGATTTGTAAATTCTATAAGAGCAAGGCTCTTCTATTAATAAGATCTCTCTAATTATTTACCAAATTTACATGGTATTAGAGCGGATTTATTCTAGGCGCCATTATTTTTCAGATTTTTTTATGAAGGAAAAATTTTCGTGGGTTTATTCTAAGCCATAATTTGAAATCCTTTCTTAGGTTGGTTTTTTTTTTTCACGACATGACTCCCCTCTCAGTGGTTTCCGTGTGTTTCAAAAATTACCTGCATGGCTCTGTTTGTTATTCTTGCGAATTTGTCATGGTCGTGGGTTCTTTTGTCTAGTGTTTTCCTCACCTCCCGACGCCTATGTATCCTGCGATTTTGCTTCTTGTTCAAAACTGCACAACTGGGGTTTTTTAACCTGCGTCAACGTTTCATCTTTTGAGTTGTTTTCGCAACGGGAGTTTTGTCTTCCTATGCTCACATTTTTGTGCTCAGGTCTCACGCGACCTCCGTTTCGCATCTATAATCTTTTCTAGCACGATTTTTTTTAGTGGTTTTCTGCAATCTTTGGACGCAATTTCTAAAACTTCTAGGCGCGCGTTTTTAAAAACCCCTAGATGCGATTTCTAAATCTTTTTGGTCATGTTTTTGCATCTTCCTATTGCACGCGACTTCATTTCTAGGTCGTGATTTTTTTCTTTGTTTGAGCCACGGATTTCAGTTTATGGTGGTCGCGTTTTGACGTGATTTCAAACGCATTTTTCTGGTCTGCTCTTTGCACAAGTTTCTGCAGAAAATCTCCAGTGATTTCATCTGTTCTAGGTGTGATTTTCAGCGTTTTTTGAACAATTTTTAAAATTTTCAAAAAATCAGCTAGGGTTTTAAAAATAAATCCTCATATTCAAGTTGAAAAAAATTTCTAATTCCAGATTCTTTCTAGGTTTTTTGAGAGGTTTTTTAGGTCATTCAAATTTTTCTGGGTGTCTCGAAATTCGTGCCTTGGAATTTGTGCCGACGGATTTGTCTTGATTTCAAGTATTTTTTTGTACCTAGGGTTTCATGTTTTCAATTTGCAAAAATTCTTCTTTGTGCCTCGAAATCCGTGCTCAAATTTCTTCTTGGGTTCAAGGTGTGTTGTCTCGAATTTTGTGTCGTCTATCTGCTTGTGTCATCTTCGATCTCCGTGTCTTGAAAAGCGTGAAGCATGGCATCTTTGACTAACATCATGTTGGACAACAGTCAAAAGTTCAACAATCGCAACTACAACACATGGAAGCAACATATGATGACGATATTTGAGTATCGATGTCTTGACCAAATTGTTTTAGGCACTATGACAACCTCTCACAGTTGATAAGGATCAAGTGAAGTTTGATGAGCAAAATCGGGAAGCCGTTGTGCTCATTAAGTTATCAGTCACTGATGACCAGTTACCTCATGTTCCTTCAAGTAAATCAGTGAAGGAGATTTGGGATCTTCTAAAAAATCTTCATGAGACTTCTGACAAGAGTCGTGCGTTCTTTCTAAAGAACATGTTTTCCATCGTCATGGATGAGAATACACCTCTGCAGGCACACTTGACTAGGACCAAGGACATTCAAGATCAGCTTGAGGCTATTGGTTGGAAGATGGAGGAAGAAGATATGGTGGTGATCACTCTAAAGAGTTTAACCACATCCTTATGAGCACTTTATTGAGACGCTCAACATTACAGCGACTAATGTTGACTTGACATTTCCAGATCTCTGCAACAAACTTCTACAGCAGGATCGTTGGGAACAACAGTTTGGTACTAGTGCCACTTCATCCTCTTTTGTACAGGCATTCCCTGCAATGAGATTTTAGAAGAATAAAGGCAAGCCTTCATCCTTTCAGCAGCAAAATCAGAGGCAATCTTCAAATTCTTCGAAGTCGAAGAATATTCAGTGCAATTATTGTCACAAGTTTGGCCACATGAAGAAGGATTGTTGGAAACGCTTGGCTTTTGAACAAGGCAAGCAAGGAGAGTCTAGACCAAAAGCACATGTGGCGGAGCACACTGAGCAGAAGGAGTTTGCCTTCTTTGCATTCATGGCAAAGAGTCCTACAGATCCTGTAAACACTTTTGCTTGGTATATTGACTCTGGTGCTTCATGCCATTTCACGAATCGTCGAGATTGGTTCATTCAGTACATGCCTTTCATAGATTCATTTATCTTTGGAGGAGGCGAAGAGTATACTTCTGTCGACAAGGGCAATGTTCAAATTCAGTTTGGTGGGAGAAATTTGATATTTCTCGGTGTATACTGTGTACCTGGTATGGAGTTTAACTTACTTTTTGTAAGTCAGATTATGACTCACTCTCCTCAGTTGGACATCGTCTTCAGTATGCATACATGCAATATTGTTGACAGAGAGACACGGACTTGAGGATCATAGTCTTTATAGACTTGTCGATTCTGGTGATTCTCAAGAGCACTCTATGGCAGCCAAGAGCACTTCTATCAGCAGTCTCTAGAATTAGCGTTATGGGCACCTGAACATGCACTATCTCTCTCAATTATCACGAGATGATCTCGTTGGTGGTTTACCTACGATTCAGACTCAAACTCATGGAGTTTGGGAGGCTTGTCAAGCTGGAAAGCAACATCGGACTCCTTTCTCCAATGGCGACTCAAGGCAGGCTTCCAGGGTTTTACAGTTGGTCCATGCTGATGTATGTGGTCCAATGCACACGCCTTCCATTACTGGATCCAGGTGTTTTTTGCTTTTTCTTGATGATTTCAGTAGAAAGATGTGTGTATTTTTTGAAGCTTAAATAAGAGGTGTTTAGCATATTTCAGCAATTTCAGCAATTTTAGGCCTTGGTGGAAAAAGAGTCTAGTTCTTCTATTATTACTCTTAGGTTTGATAATTGGGGGGGGGGGGGGGTTTTGTTCCAAAGATTTCTCATTTCTCCACATTCTATGCTACACATGGCATAAAGCGCCAATTCACCACACCTTACACCCCTCAGCAGAATGGTGTAGTCGAGCGTCGCAATCGCACCATTACAGAAATGGCATGTTCTATGTTGGAGCATAGACATGTTCCTAAGAAGTTTTGGGCTGAAGCAGTGTATACTGTTGTTTATCTTCTGAACAAATCTCCTACTCATGTTGTGAGGAAGATGACTCCTGAAGAGGCCTGGTCTGGACGTAAGCCGAACATTAGTCACCTGAAGGTTTTTGGCTCCACCGCTCATGTTTGGATTCCTGATGCTCAACGCACTAAGTTGGATTCCAAGAGCCAGAAACTCATGTTTACAGGTTATAGTGGGAACCATAAGGCATATAGACTAATAGATGCAGACACTAATCGTCTAATCTTCAGTCGTGATGTCGTGTTTGATGAGAATTGTGGGCTTTTCTATCAATCTTCTCCTGTTTGTTTTGAGGTTCAACCTTAGAAAGATTCTAATTTAGGTGTTTATCTTCCACTTGGTCCACTTTATGGGAGGGATTCTGCAAAGGTGCAGGCACCTCAGCAGCTGATCCAGTAGAGGTTGTTCCTCCTGATTCCGATATTGGTTCATCTACTCTTCGGCCTAAATGGTGGGCTTCGACGATTGGTGCTCTTCATGATGATGAGTTACTAGAGGGTAGATCTGCTCGGAATAAGAGCAAATAGCAGAATACAGTGAATTTTGCTCTTATGGCCAACCTTCATAGCATTTCAGAGCCTTAAATATACATAGAGGCTAAAGGCACACCTGAGTGGGAACAAGCTATGACAGCTAAACATCATAGTCTCATGCAGAAACACACTTGGGAGCTTTCAGATCTTCCGCATGTGAAGAAACCCATAGGCTGCAAATGGGTTTGTAAGGTTAAGTATAAGGCTGATGGAACCCTTGATAAATACAAGGCTAGGTTGGTAGCCAAAGGGTTTTCACAGCAAGAGGGTATTGACTATGAGGAGACTTTTGCTCCTACAGCCAAGATGAGTACCATTAGACTTGTCCTCTCGATAGCAACTCAGTTTGGATGGACAGTCCATCAAATGGACGTAAAGAGTGCCTTCCTCAATGGTAATTTGAGGAAGAAGTTTACATGACGCAACCTCTTGGTTTCATGGTTGTTGGTAAAGAACACCAGGTATGCAAACTAGTAAAAGCACTCTACGGCCTTAAGCAAGCACAACGGGCTTGGTACATGAAGATTGATCAATACTTTATTGATCATGGCCTTCAGCGAAGTCCTTCTAACTCTAATTTGTATGTCAATCGGACCGGTAATGATATCTTGTTCCTAGTTGTCTATGTTGATGACTTAATCATTACTGGCAGTTCAAATCATCTGATTGGGGAGATCAAACATAATCTCAGTCAATCATTTGACATGACAGATTTGGGACTCCTCCATTATTGCCTCGGTATAGAGGTTTGGCAGTCAAATGGCAGTACCTTCATTTCACAATCAAAGTATGCCAAGAGCTTGTTGGACAAGTTTCGGATGATAGATTGCAAACCAGCATCTACACCTATGGAGAGAGGCTTGAAGTTATCAGTTCAGTTGGATTCACCCGTGCAAAACGAATCAGAATTCAAGCAACTTGTGGGCAGCCTCATCTATCTCGCTGCCACTAGACTTGACCTTAGCTTTGTAGTGAGCTACATCTCTCGGTTCATGTCACCCCCTAAAGCTGAACATTGGGTTGCAGTGAGCATGTGCTGAAATATGTGAAAGGCACTTCTAACCTTGGCATTTTATATGGGAGGTGCAAAGATCCAAAGCTGATTGGTTATACAGACTCAGATTGGGCAGGTTTTGTTGATGACAGAAAGTCTACTTCAGGGTATGTATTAAGTTTGGGTAAAGGTGCAGTTACATGGACCAGCAAGAAGCAGCAGGCAATGGCTCTCTCCTCGACTGAAGCAAAATATCGAGGAGCTATTAAAGCAGCTTGTGAGGCAATTTGGCTTCCAAGGATGCTCTCGAACATGCAAATGTCTCAAGCATGACCTTCCCCCTTACATTGCAACAATCAAGGGGTGTTGAAACTCACCAAGAATCCAGTCTTCCATGAACGAACAAAGCATGTTGATCTTCATTGTCACTTCATCCACCAGTTTGTCGAAGATGGATCCATAGCATTGCAGTATGTTCTGACAGAGGATCAAACTATGGATATTCTCACCAAGTCTCTAAGCCCGGATAAGTTCGTCAAATTTAGGAGACTTCTTGGTGTAGTTGATAGATCGACCATTAAGGGAGGGTATTAAAATAATATATTACCTATTAATGGTCACTATCCTTTGTAACTATTTGTAACTCTTAGTTATCTGTTTGTAACTATTCGTAGTGTATAGTTAATTATTTGTACTGTTAGTTAACTACTGCTACTCCCTAATTTGTAGGGTTTGTAAATTGAGTCCAGTCTGCCCAACCTGACAGGCTTCGCATACTCCATGATTCTGAGTTTAAATCGCAAGTAGGCCACCAACTAGATCATCTCGAGATAGCTGAGAGAGATATTGCATGTTCAAGTGCCCATAACGCTGATGCCAAAGGCTGCTGATGGAAGTACTCCTGGCTGCCATAGCGTGCTCATGAGAATCACCAGAATCAACAAGTTTATATAGGCCATGATCCTCAAGTCCCTGAACGACAATAGTGTGAGTCTCTCTATCAACAATGTTGCATGTGTGCATGCTAAAAACAATATCAACCTGAGGAGAGTGAGTCATGATCTGACTAACTAAAAGTAAGTTCAGCTCCATGCCAAGTACAAAGTATACATCGAGAAAAATTAAATTTCTCCCTCTAGAATGAATCTACATGTTGCCCTTTCCAACAACAGTATACTCCTTGCCTCCTCCAAAGATAACAAAGTCTCCTAAGGGTGTGTACTCAACGAACCAATCCTAGCGATGAGTGAAATGTCAACAAACACCTAAATCAATATACCAAGCAAAGGATTTAATAGGATCTGCAAGACTCTTGCCCATAAAAGCATAGAACGCAAATTCCTTCTACTCAGTGTGCTCTACAACATGGGCTTTAGGTTTAGGCTCTTCTTGCTTGTTTTGTTCAAAAGCCAAGCTTTTTTGACAATCTTTCTTCAAGTGACCATACTTGTGACAATAGTTACTATGAACATTCTTCTTCTTGAAAGAATCTAGAGCTTGCACTTGACTAGTCTGCTGAGAGGGCTAATTCTTGCCCTTGTTCTTCTAAAATGTCTTGGTAGGAAATGCCTGCTCTGTGGAGGAAGAACTAGCACCACTACTGAACTATTGTTTCCAACGATCCTGCTGCAAAAGTATGGTGCAAAGATCTGAAAACTTCAAATCAACATTAGTTGAAGTAATATTGAGGGTCTCAATAAAGTGCTCGTAAGATTTTGGTAGACTTTTTCAGAGTCATGACTACCATATCTTCTTCCTCCATTTTCCGACCAATAGCCTCTAGTTGATCACGGATGTCCTTATTTTTGTCAAGTGCGCCTGCAGCATTGTCTTCTCATCCATCATGGTGGAAACAACATGTTTTTCAGAAAGAACACACGGCTCTTGTCAGATGTCTCGTGAAGATCTTTGAAAAGATCCCAAATTTCTTTAGCAATTTGCCAAACGGCACCTGAGGCAACTAGTCATCAGTAACTAACAACTTAATAAGCATCACGGTTTCCTGATTTTTCTCATCAATTTTTTCTTGATCTTTTACCCGCCATTGTAGGACGTGTAGTGTTGCCCAGAACAATTTGGTCAAGGCAACGATATTCAAAAATTGTCATCATGCACTGCTTCCAGGTGTTGTAGTTGCGGTCATTGAATTTTTGACTGCCCACTAGCATGATATGCGACAAAGAAGCCATTTTCAAAGAGAAAATATGACAAAATAGAAAAGGCACAAAACCTGAGAATTCTTGAACAAATCCAAGAAAAGAACTCGCCCAAAGATGGTAGAGAATACTCGGTTTTGATAGCAAAGGGACCCACAAGCAGAGAATGTTAGCAGCAAAACATGACCCACACAACCCGTTCAACACCCACAATAACTATGCCAAATAAGAACAAATCATTAGAGGAAAACTAGTCGTTGCAGAAATAAGCACAGAAGTCACGTGATCAAGTGAAGATTCCACAGAATGAGGGGCACAAACAAGACGAGTTTTCTGGAGATACGTGTACAAAAGATATTCGCATGCAGGAAGAGAGATGAAACCAATGCAGAACCAGACAAAAAATGCATGAGTAACCCCTCGAAAACGTGTGCAAGGATCAAGGCACGGTCACGGAATAAAGGACACCAACAAATCCGTCCACATGCAACCAAAGATCGCATTCTAGGAGAAAAGACGACGTCCAAAAAGGATCGTGTGAGAGAGAACACAATACACGACGACCATGATTTTAAGAAATTGCCCAAGCTAAAGGTCGCGTGAAGATTTTGAGAAAATCTGATGCCAAGAAAAACACAATCGCGATTTTGCAGAAGGAGATTACACAAAAGAAAACCACACAATCAAAAAAGTAGAGATGTGATTTTCAAAAGCTTCTTAAAAAATCAGGAATGGCACCAGAAACCTTTCCCGCTCAACCCAACCTAGTTCTAATACCATGAAACGAGAGATAATAAAATCTTCGATATATTGCAAAGAAGCGAACATGTTTCATAAATAGATTACAAGGTAGATGTTTCTAAAAAGAGAGAGTCGAGAATAGAAACATCATCAAAGGAAAAAATGGAAAGAAATCAAAACAGCTAATTTACAGGATTTACAATATGTTGACCATTAATAATAAACAAAATATTATTTTAATAGATTGTGGCAAGCCCCGAAACAACCCCAACATTTTTCCCCGTTCTACTGTGTGTAGGTACTTTGATCGTGTGGAGCTTGTGGGAGGCTGGACCGACCGTAAGTTTGATTTTCGCCACCTTCGCTCTTGTAAAACTCTATCTTTTAAGTTAAAGTATTCTTCTTGTTATTTAAGCTATTTAGTTGTATTATGGTTTATGTCTATCGTATAAAGTTGCATTCATCAAGTTGTTAGTGAATTCCCCGTTAGTTTAAACTGTACTTTGTATTCTTTGTCTGTATGGATGCCAGCGCCCGAATTGGACGCCAACACGCCGCACTATTACCCGTCTTCTGCGCTGGAGTCCTTTGGCAGAGAGCTGCCTAGGTTACGATCTAGACTCGAGAATTCACTCACTTGGTTTCCTAAACTCTCGTGTTGATAAAAGGATAGTGACAAATCAATTGTCCTTCCTTTTCACCCTCTTGAAATATTAAACTTGCCTTAAAACATGAGGTAGATCAGGGCAACTGATTGTTTTAGACCCTCCCGTAACCTGGGGTCCTGAGCAGTTAGTACCCCTCTACATTTTGGTGAACCTGACATGAACTGTTCTAGTTTCGTTCTGTGGTGTTGAAGGAGACTTCTCTCGTATTCTAGGAGTGTTGTGGGTGTGTGCGTTGCAGGGCGCCTAACCTTCCGACCCAACCTACAACCCCTAGGGATCCCTAAGTGTTGTTAAGCGAAGCCTTGAATAGGTCACCGTCTAATCGTTAAACTCTTGGGGGCTTCTATGAAAGTCCCTTCTAGTGTACATAAAGATGGCTTCCTTTATGCATCTGCCCATCACATCTATGCAACCTACGAGTGTATCTCCTACTATAGCATTTACCTCGTAGGATTTGTCGATGAACGCTAATAGAGAACTCTCTCCCTTGTACATTCCCACACCTATCAACGAGAACACCGTAACTAGCATTCTCGTTGACCCTACATGCCAGGTAAATGTTATCACAAAGGAGATCATGTTGATAAACTTTTTACATAAGGATGGATATGATGAGTCTAAAAGCACTATATGTACACATGATGGGCTTTTCATTCCTCCCAGCGGTTCTATCACCCTGTCAGTCCTAGTTGGGCCCAAGACTGTGAATGCCTTCTTTGATATTATCCCGAGGTCCGAGTTGTTCAAAGTAAAACCAGGCATTCCATGGCTAGTTTCCATGAACGCAATCCCCTCGGTAATCCATAAATACTTGAAGTTCTCTCATGAGGGTTTTGTGCATGTAGTGCACAACACCGGTTACAAACCGATGGTGGCACATGGAGGCTACTCACTTGATCACTTCTGGCATACCCCTATTGGTCCACTCCCTCCCAAGATAGAGTTGTTGTATCGAACTTATGTGAAATACAAGAATGGGGGCATAGCACCGAAAGTGACCTACCCTCATTCTCCCTATGCCATTTTAGTTAAAGCTTCCATGATAGTGCAACATAAGGCTACCTCTACCACTTAAAAAAAGGAGAAGTCAGCTCAGGCGTCTTCTTCTTCCTCTGCAAATCCACCTGCTTTTTCCTCCCGCGATGTTGCGGCACCGTCGATCTTCGCCCCTATACGTCTCTTGGGTAGTTTGATGGTGCCCTCTTGGCGTAAGGCCAAGTGTCAGGTGTTTGACCTTCCTGCCTTACCCACGGTGCCTTAGCCAGTCTTGTATGGTAAGGGGAAGGGTCCCCGTGGAGCTGCCTCTACATCTCGGCCTCCGCGACCTCCTATTGTTCCTTCCCCTAGGGTAGAAAATGGGAAGAGGCCCACCACTAAGGCGCCCGAGTTTGCTCCCCCATCTATTGTCGCATCTGCTCCTGTTCCTGTCCAGGAGTCACTCCCTCTGTCGGAAATGGCTATGATGGATACTTGGATGACTAAACAAGAGCCTCCTATTGATCCTCAAGTTGCAGCCTCTAGCTCCCAGAGCCGAAGAAACCGCCTTGCACGTGAGCATAAGCACTAGAGGAAGGCTCTAGCCGCTGAGCAAGCCGCCTTGCAGAAGGAGGGAGGGGAACCAGCAGCTCCTTATTCAGCATCTTATGTTGTGTCCTCTCTCGCCCCTTCTGCTTCAGTTCCCTCTGCCTCAATCTTGCTTTCAACTCCCCCTGCAAGCGTGAATGATCCTCACCCTAAAAGGGTACAAGTATTCATTGCTCCGTCGACTGAGCCTCCTCTTCTGATGTCCCTTCTGAACATCGCACCTTTTCCCAAACCCGTGGACATGGCAAATACCTCGATGGTGTCCGCTGCGGTTTTCTCCTCTTCCTTCTCACCTTCTACTTCATCTATGAGGATCTCGCATCCCCCGATGAAGCGTAAGTTGGAGGACGATCGTGCTTGCAATGGGGGTCAAAAGAAGGGATCACCTTCTTCAGAAGTTGATTCTGCGTTGGCTTGCGTTGTCCTAGTGACGAAGGTAGCCCCGGTGTTCGCAGAGTTTGTCACTGCCCCCGAGTCCTTCAGTGAGATCGGCAGTAGATCTCGAGCACCTCCCACATCACTCGCTCGATTGACACATGGCACTGCCATTAAGTGCATGTTCAACTCAATAGACAATGTCCCGGCTCTGTCGGCGATCTTTGCGAGATCGTTGATGTTCACCTCACAGGAATTGAGTGAAGAAGACCTCGAGGGGCCTTCTTCCTTGGCTCTTGTCACAAGAGAATCGGAGCGTACCCCCTTGCTCTCCCGCCCTTGCAAGCTCATCTGCCCTCCCCTTATAATGATCTAAATTGGGAGAACAACGACCTCTTGGTTGATGAGGACTAGGGGGCGCCACTTCTTTATCTGTAGATTAGATTGTGTGTGTGTGTTGTGTTCCCCCATGCTTGTTTTATGTGTTCCTAGAGGAACCTTGTCACCATTGTAGGTGCTTGGATACAAGAGTGTTTTGTGTTGTAAAACTTCTTCTATTGTCACATCATTCTTCTCTTTATTGTGCCTTGATTTTCGACAATTGGGGACAATGCAAAGTGTTGGAGGCATTTAGGCCTCCCTTCCATGTTGACCCACTTTTTTTTTTTATTTTGTCTTCACGTGCCTTTCTTCACATGGTTGTCTTCACGTGACTTTCTTCACATGGTCTGATATAATAGGGGGTTGATGACAGTTCATTTATATTTATGAGCAACTCTGACCCGAAATATCAAATCCCCCTGTCTATTGTTCGTTATGTCATTGTTTGTCCTTTCTTTTTATCTTTCTCTCTTCTTTGCTTGCTTTGTGATGTTGCGGTGCTTATGTGTTGTCCCTCGCGTGTGCGACAACATTCTCACGGTTACATCTCGTCATGTTCCGCGGGCCATAACATCACTTTCATTCTTGCTTTTCTCTCCTTAGGATGTCACGTGCCTTTGAGTTTAGCACGCACCATCCTAAGGGGGAGCTATCATGCTACTTCGATTTTAAAAAGGTGTATTTTGTGGCCAACAAATCCCTCCTTGAAAATCCCTTATTTTTCAAAAATTGCATTCTTCAACATGGATCCTTAGACAAATTTTTCTTTCATAATGGATTCGTAAGATAGAATCTGAAAACTTGCCTTCGAGAAGGGAGTACTTTTTCTGATGAAGTCTTAAAACTTTCCCTTGCAAGGGAGCATTCTTTCTTTCGAATTCCTTGATGAAAGGAATCTTTCAGAAGGATTCCTTGGTGATAGAATCATTTGCAAAAAATTCTATCGCTTTTCAATTTTTAATCACTTTCAAAATAGAGCGTCCCTCAAGCGGACCCCTTTTCTTTTGAAGGGTTCCAGAGGGACCACTTTGAAAGCTTCTCCTTCAATTGTTGACTGTCTGCCTATTTGCTTATGTGGCTTTTTGCTATCTAACATGTTTTGTCTATGGATTAACATATTGCTTTGCCGAGGCACCTGTGAAGCTGCTTTTCAATCAACCTTGCAGGACCAAGCACTTGTAAGGCCCCATCAGACTCTGCGGAGCCTCTCACATTTGGCTTCCTTCAAGACCAAGCACCTACGGGCACCTCCTTTGCAAGTCTGAGGACTTGTAAAGCGCTTACATCCTGCGAGATCTCTTTGTTCAACTCTATAGGACCAAGCACTTGTAAGGCCCCATCAGACTCTGCGGAGCCTCTCACATTTGGCTTCCTTCAAGACCAAGCACCTACGGGCACCTCCTTTGCAAGTCTGAGGACTTGTAAAGCGCTTACATCCTGCGAGATCTCTTTGTTCAACTCTATAGGACCAAGCACCTACAGAGCTCTTTTGTTCACCCTTCCATAAGTCTATGGACCTGCAACACATTTTGTTCAGCTCTCCTCAAGACCGAGTACCTGTGGAGCCATCTCTTCCTGTGCATTCGGGTGTGTCAAATTGCGGTCTACTTCCTCAATGGTTCAGGTATACTTTCTTTGAACTTTTTCCATCTACTTTACCTCGCATTTGGTAGCACATATGCTCGCTAAAGTGGGGGGAAAATGTAATGGAATGAATTTGCACCCCTCGCAAATTCCCCATTTACACCCCTTTACCTTAGAAAAATCAAACTCAATGATGTTTTTCCACCTCATCCATCCGCTTTCCACCCACTTCGTGACTGTCTGTATTGTTGGTGGGGGAATTTCTATAGGGGACGCTAGCACGGCGCACGGACATCTGCGCAGCTCACTGCCGTTCTGACAGGATTCCCACCTCTAGAATCTGCAGAGGTGTTGCACTTCTCCATTGGCGATGAAGCATAACGCCTCTGCGCCCTTAACTGACCTCGAACAACTCTTTTTAGCTCTTAAAAAACTTCAAAAGACTATCTCTCACATTCACTTCATCTTCTTCGATCTTCTACACACTTCTTCAATCTCACTTCACAGTTCTACAAATCTTCTTGAGCATTTTCAAAGCATTCCCCTCCATTGTTGAAGCTCCAAGCAAACACTCTACTGGTTTCACTCCTCTCGTTGTTGCGGCAACGTTGGCATCTACAAGCTTGTGAGCTCGCATCTCCCTTCATGTGCTTGAGGGCATCTTGTTGGGGAGGTGATATCCATTTTACTTAGCATCGTCATTTGATTTACGTAGCATATTGTTGTTAACATTGCTTGACATTTCTTCCATTTCAGTACTTTCTTTATCATATTCTTTCTATTGTGACTATTATGGTTGTCCGTGGACATGGGAACACCGAAACGAGGGTTTGACTGAGGCAAGCCCCGAAACAGCCCCAACATTTTTCCCTGTTCTACTTTGTGTAGGTACTTTGATCGTGTGGAGCTTGCGAGAGGCAGGACCAACCATAAGTTTGATTTTCGCCACCTTCACTCTTGTCAAACTCTATCTTTTAAGTTAAAGTATTCTTCTTGTTGTTTTAGCTATTTAGTTTATTTTGCTTTTTGTCATCATATAAAGCTGCATTCCTCAAGTTGTTAGTGAATTCCCTGTTAGTTTAAACTGTACTTTGTACTCTCTGTCCGTACAAACGCCAACACTTGATTGGGACGCCAACGCGCTGCGTCATTGTCCGTCTTCTGCGCTGGAGTCCTTTGGCAAAGAGCTACCTAGGTTATAGTCTAGACTTGGGAATTCGCTCACCCGGTTTCCTAAACTCTTGAGTTGATAAACGGATAGTGACAGATCAGTTGTCTTTCCTTTTCACCCTCTTGAAACATTAAACTTGCCTTAAACAATCCTTAGCGTGAGATAGATCAAGACAGTTGATTGTTCTAGACCCTCCCGTGACCTGGGGTCTTGAGCAGTCGGTCCCCCTCCTCTACAAGTTCCAAGGAAGGCGCATCTTTTGTGATGACTCAAGTAAGCTTAGTATGGCTTGAAACAAGCAACTAGGGCATGGTACATCAAATTTGACAAGTACTTGGATGAATTAGGGCTTGAATGGAGTCCTTCAAATTCCAACCTATACATCAAAAGCATAGGTAACATCCCATTTTACTGGTCATATATGTAGATGATTTCATTATTACAAGTAGTGGGGCAAGTGTTATTCTACAAATAAAATATAATATAAGTAAAGCTTTTGATGTGACTAACTAAGCCTCCTACATATTGCCTAGGTCTAAAAGTTTGGCAATTAGGTGGTAACATTTTTGTCTCAAAAACCAAATAGGCCAAGAGTTTGCTCAACAAATTTAGAATGACAGATTGCAAAATCTCGTCCACAACTATGGAGAAAGGGCTAAAGCTTTTAGCCAACACTAACTTGCAAACAATTAAAGAGGTAGGCCACAAGTAACTAGTGGGAAGCTTAATATATCTTATAGCCACTAGACCTGAATTGAGCTATGTTGTGAGTTTCATCTCCCGATTCATGATAACACCAAAGATCAGTCATTGGACTATAGCGAAGAGGGTGTTAAGATATTTGAAAGGGCACTTCGACATTTTGTACAAAAGAAGCAAAGACCCTAGGCTATGTGGGTTTGTAGATTTGTATTAGACAAGTTCTATGGATGATAGAAAATTCACTTCTAGATATATTTTCAGCCTTGGCAAAAGTGTGGTCACATGGACCAGCAAGAAGCAACGTGCAATAGCTCTTTCCCCAACTGACGTAGAATATCAAGGAGTAGTAAAGGGAGGTTGTGAAACAACTTAGCTCAAGAGGATGATTTCAAACATGACGATGTTGTAGAAAGACCCTAAAACCCCATTCTATGACAATCAAGGGGTGCAAAGGATGATTTCAAACATGAAGATGTTGTACAAAAGACCCTAAAACCCTATTCTATGACAATCAAGGGGTGCTCAAACTTGCCAAGTGTCCAATCTTCCACGAGTGTACTAAACATGTGGAAATAAATTGTCACTTCATCAAACAACTTAAAGAAGATGGAACAATTTTCTTGTAGTATTATGCAAGGGAGGACCAACCTACAAACATTCTTACCAAGTATTGGGTACTAACATATTTTTAAAAATTTAGAGATAAGCTTGGTGTAGTTAGTAAATTGACCATTAAGGGAGGGTGTATAAATAATTACTAAATAGTAATGGTCAATTAGTTATTAGGCATAGGCTTTAATAAATTCATTCCAACTTTAGGATATAATGTTATGTTTTATTTCCTTTTAGCGTGTTCTTTTCATTTATCCCACATTCATAACATGTTTTGCCTCCCGTGATTATAATTCTTTATAACAAGGTTTTTGCTTCTAATTTACTTAATGAATGTCTTGGTTATCTTTATGCACTCAATTTTCATAATATCAACAACCAAAGCCTTATGCTTTAATTTGCCTATGAGTGGACAATGTAGATAGAAGTTTGTTGTTAACTCCAAATTTGTTCATAAAGTGGTTGTGGATGTTGTTCCTTTGCATCTATGTGGAGTTGTGTTTGGCAACCCCTACATGTATGACCATAAAGCAATTTATTTTTGGAAGGCAAACAAGTATTGCCTATGTACATGAAATCTTGAGCAACAAGAACAAGTTAAATAATATAACCTATCAAACCCAAAATAAATGCAACACTTAAGATAAAACAAAAAGTTAGTAAACATGATGAAAACATGAAAGTGGCTCACCAAACTAACTCTTGTTGCACCAAGTCTACAGTGGTTGTGCTCAAGATTGGTGAATGTAGTATGTGAATGCCTTCACCAGCAACATAACATTGCATATGAAGATGTTGTTCAAATCATGGTTTGAAGACTCTTTGAGTACCCCGCAAGATTCTCCAAACTCCCGAGTCTCTAAGTTGGCCAAGCCGAGTCGACTAGACTCCCGCGTCTGAGTCTAGTCAAGTCTTGGAGAGTACTCAATCGAGTCCTGCTCCAAGATTCTCGAGTCTTAGGCTCAGACTCCCAAGTCTTGAGCTCATACTCTTCTAACGCTTGAACATAATAGACATAGTGAATGAACTTTCAAATTTTGAGAGTTTGAGGATCATATGACATCTGTAATGTTTGAATTATGACAAATTGATAGTCAAATTAATATTTTATGTTCTCAAAATGCATCGGTCTTTTTTTTGTGTAATTTTGAGGTTTTTTCTTTTGCCGAGTCCATACCGAGTTTTTTTGTCGAGTTCGTGTCAAGTCTCGAATCCGAGTCAAAATTTTGGGCTGCCAAGTCTGAGCCAAGTTCGAGTTTTCAAACTATGGTTCAAATGACTCAAGATGGCATCATATTTACATATTTTTGGCTATAAGATTGGATGGGTAAGATTAAAAGTATAGATCAAGAACTCAAATTGGTTGAGACCCTTGGAGGGATGAGAGGAAGACAAGTGTCCTCAAATGATTAATGGAGATGGAGGATAGATGGGTTGAGGGGAAATCAGTGATGGAGATTTCCCTTGGAGAAAGTGGAGGGACAAGATGGAAAAGGGGTACTTGGGAGCACTCTTGAGGGTGGGCAAGTCCTTTGACCCATGTGACATGGTACCAAGGCCATGTCACATGTACAAATGGCCCATGCCTTGTGTACAAAGGCCATACCTTTGTATACATGTGGGAGCGTGCATGGTTTGAGAGGGGGTTTGACTAGGATTAGTGTGTGCAAGGGTGGACAAAGATTCATATTGTTTGCTTATGGAAGCAAAGAGAAGCAGCCTAAACAGAGCCTAAATCTTCATGATGGGAGGATGTTGAGTGGAAGTTCCCTTTGAGCTGGAAAAAAAATCATTTGGACAGTTTGAGAGAATTTTTTGGAAATCTTGATTTTTATTTTATGGTTAAGATGAGATGGCATTCATGTCATTCACCAAGAAGAGCATCCCTCTCTTGTTTAGTCTCCGCAAAAGCCTTTCTATTGGGAGGTGTAATATGAAAAAGGGTCAATTTAACTCAACTTGATAAGGCATGTTTAATAGAGGGGTAAAAAGAAAATGACAGAAAAACGGAGGTTTCAAGCACTTTACGTAAAATTGTCAACTTGCAATAGTGGTGACTTCATAATCACCTGGGCAATTTCATCAAAAGAAGTGATGATTTTGTATAGGGCAGTGCAGCAATTTCGCAATTGACAGCAATAGTTTCATAATTGGCCCTTGTTGACAAGCAAAGATTTTGTCATGATTTCCAAAATGGCTTGTATCTATCAAAAACATTTACAATTCCCTAACTCTTCAACTTCCAATGACTTTTGGTGTTTTTTCTCTTTTTGGACATCCGAGGGGGAATCAAGGTGCCTAGCAACCTAGACACACCTTGGGTGCTTAAACCTTAATGAAATCAATATCTTTTGGTGTTGCCTAAGGGACTGCATATCTATGTATGACCATGTAAAATATAAATTGGGGAAGTTACTAAGACTTGAAGTAATTTACTAAGGGGATTAAATTTCTTAGTGAACAATTAGCCATTGTAGGTTAGATCAAACTTGAAGAGCGCCAAGTTAGATGTCTAAGGGATCGAATACTTTGAGATTCAAGTTGGTGCCCTATGACTATAATTGCTATTGAAGTTGTGGATTTTACATGAGTTGTAGCTCACATTTTGCTAGAGTTTTCTCCCACATGTGGGTTTCTCCAAGGTAAATCATTTATCTTCTTAATTGTTCATGGTGTTTGCTCTCAAAATGAAGTTGGCAAAGCTAACAAGTCCATTGAGCACATTCAATAAGGGCAAACCATTAAGCAAATGTCTACTACTAAATACAAGTAGTGTCGTGATGAACATCAACCACCAAACAGATTCAAGATTAGTGACAAAGCATGGATTCATTGGCAAGACATCACCTCAAGATCCATCCTCTTTAGTATGGCCCATACACCATTACTTATAAGGTTGAAGATAATGCCTTCAAGCTTAATCTTGCAACTTATCTTCGTTTGCATCCAATCTTCAACGCAAAACTCTCGCACCATAACTTTCCACCTTTATTGGACACAACCTTGCTGAAGAACTTCAATCAGCAAAGATTAATCATGATTGCAACATCCCAACAACAGCAAATCAAATCATTGAAACAAAGGTCAAACACACAAGGAACCAAAGAGATTTCTATCACTAGATCAGTATGGCAATTCAATTATTTCCAAGGGAAACGGTTTGCAAAAGCTAAAAGTCACTAGCAACTTTCCCCATCTTCTCTTGCAACCTGCCACAATATGGACTAATGTTGGAGGATCTAGCACTTTGTTCATCTCACAGTACAACGATTGTTCTCTGCACAATATGGTGCCATCAACACAAACTTCAAGACATTCCCATGCACATAGGGTCATACTACACAATCGTCTTTCCTCTTATTCTATTTATTCTATCATGCTCCAAAAATTTCATCCCTATTCCACATAACTATTCAATAGGATTTCCACAGAAAAACAAAATAGAGAATATGAATCATTAGAAGATAAGTTGTTGCATTTTTTGTTAATATCATAGAACGAAGGAGAGAATATGAATAATTAGAAGATAAGTTGTTGCAATTTTTGTTAATATCATAGCATGTTTTTTCCTTCAACATTTGTATATTAAAACTGTTATCAGAATATATGAAAGATATATTATTGAATAATCAGATTAATCTTATTAAGAGAAGAGCCTTGCTCTTATAGAACTTACAAATCCTAGAAATTAGGGAGAAGCATTAGTTAACTGAACAATAGACAAACAGTTAACTAAAGCAAACTAAAGCTTAAAAAGCGAAAAGATGCTAAAAGCAAACTAAGTTAATTACAAGTTAGCTTACGACTAACTAAAGGCTAAATAAAGCTAAGATGACCATTAATATTACATTTAATATTTTAATACCCTCCCTTAATGGTCATCGTACAAATAAAAAACTAAGTCTACCCATATTGTGCTTGTCATCAAAATGCATAGTGTGCAGACTCCTTTTGCTCAGTCTGCTCCGCTACATGAGCACTTTGTTGAGATGCTTCCTAGTTGGACTTCTCATTAGCCAACCGCTTTCTGCAATACCTCTGTATATGACCAATCTTCCCACAATAATGGCAAGTAAAAGACTTCTTGGAGCCCTCCTCCAAATCGCCTCGTCCTTTCTGCTGAGTGGACATGCCTTTGCCAACATCCTTGGCAGTAAATGCTTGTTCAACACTCAGAGACTCACTGCTACTCCCAAACTGCTTCCTCCACCAATCCTGCTGCAAAAGCTTGTTGCACAGCTCATCAAACTTCAAGTCAACATTGGTGGATGTAATGTTGAGCGTTTCAATGAAGTGCTCGTAGGAACATGGCAAACTCTTCAAAGTGATCACCATCACATCCTCCTCTTCCATCTTACGACCAATGGCCTCCAATTGATCGCGAACATTTTTTATTTTCATCAAGTGCTCCTGCAAAGACACTTGGTCATCCATCGTAATAGAAAAGAGCATATTCTTCAGAAAGAAAGCCCTAGCCCTTCCCTTGTCTGAGGTCTCATGAAGATCTTTCAAATGCTTCCAGATCTCCGCAGCAGATTTACCAAATGGTATTTCTGGTAACATCTCATGGGCGATAGATAATTTAAGAAGCATGACTGCCTCCCTATTACTTCCATCATACTTGTCCTGATCCTTCCCAGCTGCCTCCCTATTACTTCCATCATACTTGTCCTGATCCTTCCCAGCAGCAGTGGGACGAACTTCTATACCAAGAACAAGCACATCCAAACACCGATACTCAAAGATGGTAAGCATCCTCTGCTTCCACATGTTGTAATTCTATCCATTGAACCTCTGCAAACTTTCCAACATAATATTGGACAAAGACGCCATCCCTCCCGTTTTCCAAAGCACGAAAAACGAGGTAACTCTGTGATCAGCTGGCAAAACACTGGACAATCAGCTGGCACAACACCCAATTTTTCAAAAATCGTCTGAAAAAGAGGCTCAAAAAACTGTAAGATTATTTTTTTTAGAAAAACCCTCAAAAACTCTTTAAGATTTTCAAACTCTATGTAAATTTTTTAAGAAAATTTTTGAAAACTCTATACAGAAATTTGATTTTTCTCAAAAATTTTGTCAAAACTAACTCAAAAAACAACTCTTTAGGATGCCATGAGATCTCAAAAAAGTTGTTGTCGATAACCCTAGCCACAGGTACAGAGGGTCTGAAACCCTAGGGTGCAAATCAAAAAAACACCCAAAGAATCGAGTCTTCACAGAACCCAAGCAAAAAAAAAAATCGAGGGTTCCAAAAACCTTAACTCGTGCAGCAGGCGTCACGCGGATTCAAGGAAGCCAAACGTGGGTTCCACAGAGCCAAGGTCGTCACAAAAGAAGAACTAGGGTCATCGCGTCCAGAAAACACTAAAAAACGCAGCCAAGAAAATTAGTAAATCACACCATAGATTGCAAAAGGTCATGCCAGAAAAGAAGGGACAAATCCACGGCCAAGAAAAACCTGTCTCAAAAAGCTCACTAAACCCAGACACGACCAACACAAGACGAAATCACGCAAAAAATATCCCGCATTTTTGCATGAGAATGGGCCCAGACGAAGACACCAAAATACGCAAGAGATCACGCTTAGACAAAGACGCACCCAAAAAACAAATCTACCAGAGAAGACACATATTGCAGCCTCAAGGATTAAAGTCCGCACGCCAAAAACAATGAAAAACCGCGCCAAAAATTCACCTTAGAATGCCTAAAAATTGCGAACAGAAGTCCACGCAATTCTAAAGAAAAATGGCCATGAGAAACACATAATCTCGTGCAAAAAAATGACACGATTTTTTACCAAAAAATAACCCTCAAATCTTCAAAAAAATGAAACACAATTTTGAAAGACAAAATAACCTTCGAAAAAATAACAGCTAACCAAGCTCGAACATGAGCTCTAATACCATGTTATCAGAATATATGAAAGATATATTATTGAATAATCAAATTAATCTTATTAAGAGAAGAGCCTTGCTCTTATACAACTTACAAACCCTAGAAATTAGGGAGAAGCATTAGTTAACTGAACAATAAACAAATAGTTAACTAAAGCAAACTAAAGCTTAAAAAGTGGAAAGATGCTAAAAGCAAACTAAGTTAACTACAAGTTAACTTATGACTAACTAAAGACTAAATAAAGCTAAGATGATCATTAATATTACATTTAATATTTTAATAAAAACATCACAGCCATTCTTCAAATAAGTTTGATATATCAATCCCAAGTGTAGGCAAAAAAATGGTGCACCATGCATTTGACCTCTCCATTCTTATATAGAATTAACTTAATAAAATGACAATTTTGACATGTCTTATTGCTTGAAATCTCTTATTCAAGCAGTCTAATTTAATATTGCACTGTCACCATTTTTTGTTCACTTTCATTATAACAAATTTGATTCCATTTGTGTGTTGTGCTCTAGGCAAACCTAGACCCCAGAACAATGTATAAAGATATATAAAAATGAAATATATGAGACGGACAAGGGATACAATGTCCTCCAAAAGAGGTTATCACCTCACTTAATTGATAGGGATACCTTTATGAGTATACGAGTTATTTATTACAATAAATCATCATGGCATTTTTTTATGCGCTTGTACTAAGTAATGGGTACCTAGCCCAAGTTTTTTTGAATATTACTACTATAACTATGCTTAATAATCTTTTCATGCTTGATTGGTAAACCACATTTTTCATTAGGAAGTGCGACAATTTTCTCTAGGGTGGTATTTTGGTGCTTGTAAGGATTTAAGGAAATGAACAATAATAAAAAAGGAGTGGATGAAAGTGCAACAATGAATTTTGTAGAGCTGTAAATTAAAACTTGATTTTCTGCACAAATCTGGTAGATGGTCCGATCCATATAGCATAATTCCTACCAAATCCAAGATCCTATAAGTTCACTCATGAAGCACATAGACAGTAAGAGATTAAACATACCTAAGATTAATAACCAAAAAGGAAAAAATAACATCTGTCAAAGACTATAATTGCCCCATAAGCATAAGCATTGAAAAATATGCTGAAGCTTAAACAAATGTAACTAAGGCCCAATATTTGCAAACATTAAAACCATCCACAAATCAAGACCAAAAAAACTTAAAGAGGCTGCTATTCCACGACAAGTGGAAAAAAAATATAAAGGAAGGCCACAGATGGTTATGGTGATTAATATATTCTTGCTAGCAGGCTGTTGAATGAGATCAAGCATACCAAAAGATACTCACTTGACACAAATCCACAATTATGGAGTCATTACGTGCTAGATGATTTGCCCAGTGTTCTTCAGCTACTTCTTCATCTGGTCTCCCATCTGCATCTTTTGACTCAATGTAAGGCTTGTGTTTCACACGATTTAGATCTTCATGAAGCCCATCTAAGAGAAATGCTAGCAACTCCTGTAGAATGCATAACAAAATAGAGTGGTCACCACCACATTCACATCCCCATGGTTCATTAAGATGTAAAGAGAAGTTATCAAAAGCCTTCAAGTCCTTGGAACAAAATTTACGTAATGCTTATTTTCAAGTTAAATACTACACAATCAAACTGTTGCAAAAACATTGCCCTTTTCATGGATCATAAGTACTCTTACAATCCCAAAAACGGTAAAATGATATGAAGATAATTAACATTTTTAAACTCTCGATTGTTTTTGACATAACCACATTTGAACCTTTCTACAAACTAATTTAACTGTGAAAAATGAATATGGGTGCCTACATTCCTTAGTTTTACTTTTAATGTATTTTAACCACAATTGAAACCACAGATAAGAAGAATGGAATAAGATTATCAATAATATTTCATTATGCCTGGGACTATCAAGTGCATGCCTGTGTGTTATAACCGTAGCCTAAGTTTGCAACAGAAGGAATATATATTTGTTTTTAGCATTTCATTTCCCATTGCTTCAATCTGGATACCGGGAGGAATAATCCCTAAAGAACAAATGTGGTACCTCTCTAATACAATGGAAGAAACCAACTTACTTTATATCATTTTAAAAATTTAATAATTATTAAAATTCTTTTCATTGTAACCTATCAACTGACAGCTCTTTCCCATTCCATCCAACAAAAGCATTCAAATTTTAACCATAATTGGAAGCACCAATAAGAAGAATAGAATAAGATTATCAATTATTTTTCATTATGCCTGTGTGTTATAACCATAGCCTAAGTTTGTGATAAAAGGAATACAAAATTATTTTTTGCATTTCATTTCCCATTGCTTCAATCTGGATACCGGCAGGATTAATCCCCAAAGAACAAAAGTAGTACCCTTTTAACATGATGGAAGAAACTCAACTTACTTTATATCATTTTACCAATTTAATAATAATAAATTCTTTCATTGCAACATATCAACTAACAGTTCTTTCCCATTCCATCCAACAAAAGTATTCAATTTTTACTAACTTGTGAATCATGCTGATTGTAGCCACTAAACTGAGGTGCAAAACGAGCAAGCTTTGATTTGAATAATCGAGGTGATATTGGTGTTCTTCCTGGTGCCCATAATTTCCTTAATAGCTCCCCAAATGCAATAGCAAGTTCTCCCTGCTCAAAGAGATAAACAAGTAAAGGGATTGGTATTAGAAAAGCTATCTTCCAGAGGTAATTATGCCAAACAAATATTCAAGGTATGAAGTGCAATGCAGACTACGAAAAATCATATAAATATGTAGAATGTATAGTCAGCAGTCTCGATTGTTCATGACAT
Organism: Sequoia sempervirens; assembly: GCA_007258455.2. NCBI lineage: Eukaryota > Viridiplantae > Streptophyta > Pinopsida > Cupressales > Cupressaceae > Sequoia > Sequoia sempervirens. The sequence goes on along the minus strand of VDFB02047230.1, from coordinate 14,683,944 downwards.
CTTTGAGTACAGTCTATACATTCTAAATATATATTGAAATAAAATTGAAATGTAGAGGTTTGAACTCTTATATATTGAAATAAAATTGAAATGTACAGGTTCAAACTCTTATATATTGAAATAAAATTGAAATGTAGAGGTTTGAACTCTATAATATGCTTACCTCCATGCCCAATGGATTTTGTCGATTGATTTCCTTAGTATAATCACCCAAAAAGTACTTAACCAATCTTGGGGTGTGCACTAAGCACTGTAGAGCACTGTTCATGAAACAAGTGTTCCCAAGGTTATTCAACCCTATCAAACCTACTGGTTCAGCTTTACTGCCACTGCTACCAATTCCATCCAAGCTCCCGTATGATGAACTCAAAGGATGAGTAATGGATAACTCTGGGCTGGAACTTCTTGAAGTACTTTTGATTAGGATTGAGCCCCCTGCAAGAGATGGTTCCTGCCTTGAAGATTCTACCGGGACTATGGCTAGATGATATCCCGCTGAACCATTCAGGTACGATGGGCGTGTATTGCTAATAGCACTGTGAGGCAAAATTCCATCCACTTGTAGCTCCAAAAGTGTCTGCATATAAATGTGGCAATTAGACATGAATATCTTAACAATGCTACCAGGCATGCTCTGTTGAATATTATTTATTACATATTTATGACAAAATAAATAGATAATTACCGAAGACCTCCACCAAAATATAAAGTTCATCAGGGTTTGACAAAGAAAACTTAGTACAGTCACCTTATATGCTGATACTAGGGTAATGCCACAATATAATTATTCTTTGGGCTAGGACGCAGGACAAAGAAAAACTACTCTATGCAACAGTTTTAAGTGCAAAATGAAAATACAAATCAGTGGATGGACTGATAAATGAAGTGATCAACTTGCAAATTAATTCTTGGAAAGTATTATGGCAACTCTAAATTAATAACAGAAAACTAGTGCACTTTCACACTAACCACAAAAGCTAGAAGAGAAAACAAAAAGATTAATAACAATTTTCCAAATTAAAATAAACAAGGTTTGCCGAAACAATAATTTCAGAGGCTGTCCTATATAGCAACATAGCCAAATCAGAAATAATCTGAAACTAAAAGGTACCTTACAGAAGATTTGTGCACTTTCATATTAACCACAAAAGCTAGAAGAGAATACAAAATGATTAATAACACTTTTCTAAACTAAAATAAAACATGGCTCTCTAAAACAATAATTTCAGAGGCTGTGATAGATAGCAAGATAACCAAATCAGAAATAATGTGAAACTAAAAGGAACCTTACACAACCAAAAACCTCCACATCTTTAGTATAACATATGCTTTTATGCGGCCCGCTAAATGGCTCAGTGAAGTCAAGTAGTTGTATGAAGGTATGGAGTCCTCCAAAGAATATGATCAAACTTAACTTTGTCAGACCTTCTATGGGTAATCTGGGTCAGGCACGAGCCAAAGGAATTCTTAGAACTCATGAAGATAATCTAATTAGTTGCATCTCTAGGATTGCTATTGCTACTAATAATCATGCTGAAGGAGAAGCACTACTTGCAAGTTTGAAACTGGATATCATAAATAAAGCTAAGAATATTATAATAGAGGGAGATTCACTTACCATAATAAGAAGAATGGAGTCAAATCATATGCTTTCTTTGTAGGTTGTGGCCACAATACAAGGAGCTGGCAGTTTAGTGACTGAATTTGAAAGAAATGAACTTAGACGTGTCAAGAAACATTTAAATATAGTGCCAAACCATTGGACTAACCAAGGCAGAGATGTTAAGGCTAAAACTGGGGAGAAAAATAAGGCACATTCCTCAAAGCCCAAGAATAATACATTAACCAATCTGCTCAAATGCAATTTGCCTTAGAGGTCACTATTCAAATCTCTTGTCGATCATATTTCAATATTTCAGATAATGGAAGAGGATTTAGAGATAGCTTGAACTACTTTAAGTTCTTTAATCTTCAACAGTTTGAAGTTCAATCATAGTGTCATTTTTCAGTCAGTTGTCATGGATAATAGTAGAAAAAAAGGGTACACCAGGGAAGAGACAGGCTAATCAAAGAGAAAAAGATCTGATCAAAGTAACCCTGAAGATGTGCACTTGCTGTAAATTTGATCAAAATGTACAGGTAAAATCTGGAAGCCCAAATTCCCCAGAACTTAGAAGTAGAGTTTCATGGAGAAAATGGTAAAAAAGGGGAAATGATACAAGCGGGCAAATTCCATTAAAGCTCCCATATGTTAAATGCAAAAGACCCCAAAACAGCCTTTTCTATACTGTATATATAACTGAATAGCACTTGAAAACTAGATAACTTTCAAAAGTTTTATGGCTCTATTCATATGTGGATGGATGTCCTTGTCCTGATGAAAAAGATCAATTTATAATTCACATGAAAGACTTGATCATTCTCTGCTCGTGGAATTGAGTTCTATAACATTGACAAGGTTTCTTCTAAATAATGGAGACATGGGAAAAACCCAGGAGACTGAAGCAACCCAAGACATTTCACGAAAGAAAATAATATTTAAGAGCATGGAAAAAAATAGATAACTTCATAATAATCAACATGCCAATTGTGCAGAAGTAATGGAAGGTAAGAAGGTATCCTTTGCTGACAGCTGTCACTTATTTATACCATCAAAAAGATAAATACAATTCATGGTATCATGTACAGTTACCAGCTTGTTAGTGAGCACCATGCTTTCGGTTTAAAGTCTTCTAGATCATGGATGGTGGTTCACCCCAATGAAGACTACTTAAGCACTTCTATATAAGTGGACTCCTTTACTAAATAACAAACCATGAGCTGGAAATATAGCACAAACATGGTTCCATCATCCATGTACATCAAAAGAAATGAAATAATATGTACAATCATATCAAAAAATGAATAATGGACTAGTTATTAAACTATTCAAACATATGCAAAAAAAAAGACAGCAGACCTATAGATCCAATCAGAAGATATCATCCCCAGATTTTTTGAAATAAGTTCATAAAGATAAAATAAGTTGACAGTACCTATGTAATGTCCCTTGCTAATTCTGATGTAAATTTTAACTTTCAGCACTTGGACATTTCGTCAAACACTTTGTTGGTAAACTCCTTAACTGCTATTTGCTTGTTTGTTCGTGTTCCAATTGCATACAATGATTTGCATAAACTAGAATGACTTAAATGAAGCTATTCAAATGTCTGATATGAAATGTAGATACAATGCAAATATCTTTTTGGTTTCCCTAATGAAAGTAAATGACTGAAAATGCATGTAATTGACACCTACAGCTAATAGGAATTTTAGCAAACACTTGGTACGCAACTAATATGCAGCTACAGCAACTAGGCAATTCGTCATACACTTTCAAACTCCTCTTCTTGCAGCTTTTATATTGACTCAAAATGCATGGGCATTATTACAAATAGTTGGCATACAAACTCCATATTCTATTGTGAAGTTACAGCAACAAGGCATTAAGACAAACAGTTGTCTTGCATACTAAACTCAAGTAAATCTGATTACAATGCAATGACAATGCTGTCAACCAATTATTGACAGATGCAGATTACAATCTGAGATGAAATGCAATACAACTTAATATAATAATGCAGACTCATAAGAACCTGGACTGGCAACGAACTTGTCTCCAAGGTGGATCCAACCTTCTCCTATATGCAGCACCCCATGTATACTAAGTGCCACGATCTTCCCTTGATTAGAATCGCTGACAAACTGAGCACTAATCAGACAATAATAACCCCCAATTTCCTCATCACAAGGCAGCGCTTCCACAAGGTAATTTTCCACGATTTTTACTATGCAAATTGATGAATGCAAACTGAAAATGTGCTGCTAATATGCTGCGAACTATGAACTGAAAGTGCTACGATTTTCTTCTCCAATTTATTAATAAAATCTGTTCGCTTTCAAGATGCCCAAAAAATCGATTTCTTCTTTGTTTGGCTTGGCTGCAAAAATCGAATTCTTTCCCAGACTGAGAATTAGCCTGCAAACTGAAAGTGAATCTTCCAATTGATAATTATCTTTGCAAAATCTGCAAATAAATATTCTCTAAAACCCTTGATTAATCCCTTCAATGAAGCACAATGTTGACTCCTGGATGAAGCCAATCTGAACGGCAATCCTTCGGAAGATCTTTCACAACCTCAGGTATGCAAAATCAATGAGAGATTTCGTTCTCAATGATCAAGGAAGTGCAGAAACCCTAGGTTTCCTTCTCCAAGAGAAGAGCTCTCCAAACGCACAAGTATAAAATGATCACAATGATGCCTTCATTTACTTTTGATGGCCTTTATATACTTCTCCAAATAGGTCGATCCCCTCTAGAAGTCTCTTTTAAATCATTTAAATGATATTTAATATTTGCCTCACTTTAATAAATGTTTTAATAAATGGGCGCTCAAAAATAATAATATTTAAAGTAGTTTAAGTGACCTTTTTGAGGGTCATGGCCCCATTGGACATAAAGTGAATTTAAAACTTTATAATTGCACTTTTTAATTAATTATTAATGAAGTAATCACTTTATTAATAATTAAATAACATAACTCCACAAATAATCATTATTTCTCAATTCCGTCTGAACCTGGAGTTAACCATTGTATCCGTTGTGCATCCAAATGCCTTACTAAAAATAGTAAGGGTCCCTCTCTAACATCCACTGACTTACTATAAATAGTAAGTCCCTCAAAACGGAACCAGAGACCTCTGAATATCAATGCCTCAGAACATATGAAGGGTCTGGACAGATAAACACTTACGACTGCCACCTGAAGAGCTCCATAATGCCCAAACTGGACCCTCTAATCCACCACACTAGCCTACGAGGGTCAACTGATAGGCTAATCCTTCGAACTCTGATGCTCACGCAAATGGGGACATTACAACCTATTAATTAGAAAAGGGAGAAGCCAAAATGAATTTGGTCTAACAAGGTGTTGATTCAATACTGCAACCAAATTCCAACCCCTTCCATCCTCACAAAATGGATTACTGTTACCAAGTTTCAGAAGACATTGAGTACTCACAAGCCAGATCCACTTTGCAGGTTACCAGGCAGGTAAGCTTTTGGTAATAACTTGGCAGGAGAGTTTGGTGGCTCTCTTTCCACTTTCTTCAAAAGTTCAGATCTCAGCAGCAGGCTCACATTACCAGCTTTTTCCCCATTACCAGTTCTTTCAGCACAAGTATTAGGGGGAGTTCTACACAATATCGACTACCTCCTAGGATTTTCTAGCCTAGCCCCCTAAGCACTAGACTCTCCCTGGCAAACATTCTTAGACTTTGCATTGATATTCCCACTGCGATCGACACATTTTCATTCATTTGGACACTTGAGGACTTTGGTTCCTCACCTAGGTGTTCTTCCATTTATTACCTTATGGGGTCTTCCTCGCTTTTTACTTTCATTATTGTACTTGCTTGAGAGTATGCCTTTTTTAGGTTAGCACCCATGTGTCTTTATGTCTGAGGCCTCCTTTTTTATCCCTAGTCCTTTGCTACTGTACCTTCTGTATGTTCCAGTCATTTTGATCTATTTTTGGTCATTTCTGGACATCAATATACTTTCTTTCTTTCTTTAATCCTATGATCCTTGAAAAAAAACTAATAATAAACAGTAGAAACTATGACATCTACATATTCTTGTTGTGAGGCTTGGCATTGTTACGAACGATATCATAAAAACAGAGAAGTGTGGAACATAGTCATGAGTTCCAAAACCTTGAAGATGGTCTACAAAAAACAAACCAGACAGCCACATGAACAATTGTAGCACTCACATCTTGATCCAGCTGTTTTTCGCTGCCCTGGATGATTTTATTCTGGTTATTGATCAATGCAAATTTTGTCTGCCCAAAGAAATCCCAAATATGAACCTGAGTCAACAGAATGAACAGTGATCAATATCAAAAACAAATCTATAAAATTATAAATACTAATATATAAATAATATGGCACATGATCCAATCAAAGCCGTGCTTACTTGTTCAGAACCAACATTGAAAAGTTTGCACGCTCTATTATAGCATTCCCCTTCATTACCCTGAAGCAAATTGCATATACTTGTTAACAAAATAGAAACAAAGCAAAATCTACCACGGATGCCAAGATTACTTTTATAATTGGTAAATTTGTACTAGTAATGAAAATCAAAACAGTAATGTCTACTTCAGGAATTCCCATCATGTAATCAAACAATCAGCAAGCATAAAATTTTGCTTCTTATCACCAACCAGTTCAACTCTCTATGAAGTAAAATTTACACACATTTAACTTAGACTTATGGAAACTTAGATATGCTTTTCTTTTTAGTCTATTGATGCTAGAGTCTTTACCCTTTTTTATAGAAAAATGTTCATATTATACTAGAGAAAGGTTGAAATTACAATCACCAAAAAACTCTAGTTCACCATATGCAAAGAGTAGTGGATCTCTTAAAGAGGAAAAAATTCAACACGAAAACCAGGAGCAGAAGCTACTAAAGAATACATATCAGAAAGAAAATAAAGGATTGCTCGAATGTAGAAAAAAAATGCTTGCAAAAGATGAGGAGAATAAAAATCAAAAGACGCAAAGACCCCTCCCATTAAAGCCTCAAAAGTCAAGAGAGTTTTGAAGAGGCCTTGCCCTGTTTCTCGATCTGTCCAGGCATGCTCTCAATTTCATGGCAAGCTCAATCAGGACTTCCCTCACCTTGCAGAGGCTTAAGTACAGGGACATGAAGCTCATACCACTAAATGAACTCTTGCACAGAACATTCTAGTTGGTTGGCTGGACGCTAGAGACTTTAGCATCAATAGTTAAGAATGGTAGTATAAATGAAAGAAAAACATATAGTAATTAGAGACATTAGATTTCATATAGTAATGTTTAATTAGAGATAACATGTTTTACAAATGTCAGTATATGCACATAATGTACACCAAAGAAAGAACTAGTTGTGCCTCAAAAGAACAGCTTGAAGAAATGAATGTTAGGGCATAGCCAGCAATCACTCCTGAACTCCGTTGTAACTCTAATTAAGCTATTAATGAAGCTGCAATTCTATTGTATTCTTTTGAGCTGTCATTTAATCCTCTTCTAACATTATATCCCACCAGTTACATGTTGAGATGGATCACAATATTCTGCACGATGAGAAGATCTATCATGTCTATTCCCCACAAAAGGCAAAGACCAAGGAGTAAACCATTTGCATGTGTCATGTCTACTGTAAGATCCAGGGGAGGTATAACTGTCTGAATAAACACTCACCTTCCAGTATACTGATCAGAGGTGTCTCTCTCTTCCTTCCAGAGGTTGTCACCTTCATGCACAAGTCCTTGCATATCACCACTTGGGTGTACCAGTCAGCTCACCCTCATTCAAGAACCCAGGGGTCTGTGTAATGTCCCCTTTTGAGAATGCCCTAAATTTGCTCTAAATCCTTAATTTCCAAATGACAAATGAGTTAGAGAATACTTTTCATCTGATTGAACCTTGATTGAAGTCCTTCATTCCTAATTGATCTGGTCTTCACACTTAGAAGATATCATTAGTGTTGATCAAGCAGATAAGAATCTACTATCCATACTTATTTAAAATATCATAATTACTTATAAGACTTCATAATTGCTGCAAGCATCATTATTATATATTCGCAAATAATATATATTTATACACATATATATTTCTAATTACTTTCAAATATATATATATATATATATATATATATGTATTTATAATTATATTTAAACTTACAGTCCAAATATATCTTGCAATAATACATTCAATAGATCTCTTATCATTTATTTCTTCTTCCCAACCTGCTGTTTTTATTCCCTGATTCATCTGCTTTCAAGAACATATTTTATTCTTCCTTGATTCGATGCTCTGTTCTTTCTTCTGATTTCTTTATGATTACATCTGCTATTTTCTCAGAAATATATATCTCAGATTTCTTATCCTTTTTGTATTTCATTGCCGATCAGAAATATATACATATCTCCTCCTCAGCATAAAGTAATTGCTGTTATTCTTTAATCGCTACTGCTAATTCCTTTTCCTATCTTCTATCCCATTCCATCCTTTCTTCCCCCAGTATTTCCCATTTATACCTCTTCAAATTTCCAATGGTTGTGTCTCTTATGACAGGTATATCTATTCAAATGGATGTGACCTTTCAAAACCCAATCGCTGTCTTATGATAGATTGCTGTCTTTAATTTATGAAGGGTCACAGCTTTTTGTTTAGTTTTTTAATTGTATTTATTGCCAACTTTCATCGCTGCATTTTATAAGTCTTGATCCTTTGACTAATCGCTGCCTTAGAATGAGTCACCCCTTTATATTAGCTTTGATCTCATTGCTTCTTTTAAAATAATTCGCTGCCTTAAGTGAATCGCTGTTCCTTGTAAAGGCAGCGCTCTTATAAAGTATTTTTCTGATTATAATGGATCGCTGCCTTAAGCCATTCCTAATATATCATTTATATATTATGTGTTCTATATTTATAAGTTTATGTTAGCTTTATTATATATATATGTTTTATATTATTATATTATAATAATTAATATTAAATTGTTAATATTTTTATTTTTATATTAACAATTATAATTATAATACTATCTTATAATAATTATAGTTATAATAGTATTAAATTGCTAATATTTAAATTTATATTTTTGATATTCATATTGTTATTCATTTATTTATTCATTCGTGTTTCAACGTTAGGGTTTTTAGTGTCGTAATTTCAGGGAAATGACAGTTTTCCTCAATTTGGCAACAAGGTCCTTCAAGAACTTTGGCAAGCAGCCCACGTCATACAGTCAATTGCACGTTAGCATTTTCTTCTCTATTACTAAAGCTCATTAGCCTGGGCATTAAAAGAGATTCTAAGGGAAGTGACTCAATTCCTCCTAGGAATATGCAGCCTGACTCCATTGGCCCTGAACATTCTATGATGTGCATTATTAGGTCTTCAATTGACCCTTTCATGGCCATTGACAACAATGCCATTGGTTCTCCTAGACTGAACCTTGCTACAGACACCTGACATCAGCAGTTTCCATCCATGGTCTCTTGCTCTAATTCTTCATCAGCTACATGCTTTGTTTGGGGGTCCTCCTCTCGCATGGCTATTAGTACTCGTATTGAGCTCTTACGGTTGAGAGTTTAACAATTTTGGTTTACTCTTTCTTACTTTGTTGTCTTTGTTTATTCCTGAAATGTTTAGCTATTTTCCGATGACCTAGGGCCCTTTTGCCCTAATGCTTCTAATTGTTGTGGGTCTGTATCAATTCACTGAAAAGGAACTTGTAACTCCCTAGCACGCAGCCCAGGTATAGCAGGTAAGCATAGGTTTGTAATTTATACTTTTCTTTTATATGTTCATTAGCTATTGGTGTTAGGAGAGGTTCTAGAGGGAACACTCTGCATCCTCCTATAGGATTGTCCAGCCTAGCCCCATTATCCTTTTAACGTTCGATGATGTAAATTATTAGGTTTTGAATTGACCCTTTCAAGGCAATCCTAAGCCTTGCTATGGACATCTCTCACTCTAATTCTTTATCAGCGCATGCCTCATAGAAAGGTCCTTCACTCACATGGCCATTTGTAATTGTATTTGGATCTTATAGTTTAGCATCAAACCGAATTTGGTTTACCCATCCTTTCTTTCTTGTCTTTGCTTTATCCCTCAGTGTTTAGTTATTTGCAGATAAAAACCTAAGGTTCTTTTACCCTAGTAATCCTCTGCAGTAAATGAGTGTACTCTCAAGTTGCATGGATATTCTAGGTTAGCATTGAACCAAATTTGGTTTACCCATCCTTTCTTTCTTGTCTTTGCTTTATCCCTTAGTGTGTAGTTATATGCTGATAACCTAAGGTTCTTTTACCCTAGTAATTCTCTACAGTAAGTGAGTGTACTTTCAAGTTGCATGGATAATATAGTTTTATCATTGAACCAAATTTAATTTACCCATCCTTTATTTCTTATCTTTGATTTATCGGTTATCCCTTAGTGTTTTGTTATTTGCTGATAACCTAAGGTTCTTTTACCCTAGTAATTCTCTACAGTAAATGAATGTACATTCAAGTTGCATTGACCGACCTTGGGCATTATGGATGTTAATTTAGTTTTGTTCTTTCTTCTTACCCATCACTAATGGTAGGCTCCTTTTAAAAGGTTTTTGGGCAGATTAAAGCAGTGTTTCTCTGATTTTCAGGGATGGAAGGATGAATCTCAGAGAGAAAAGAAATTGCATATTTTGGGGATAATAGGGAAACGTCTATTACTACAATATTTAAAATTTTAGTATACAACTAGATAAAAAATTTAAAAAACGAATATACACAACAGTTCCAACAACCCAAGTTGCTTGTGGATCTTTCATGTAGTCATGCAAACAAGCAAGCCCAAAATCTCTCGCCTTTGCATTAAGTTCCAAATCAAGCGACATACTGCAGGATTTCAGATCTCTGTGAACAACTATGCAGCCCCATTGCTCATGAATATACAATAAAACTGTAGCAATGTTCAGAATTACATTGCTTTGAGCCTTAAATAGCACCGATCAACCACTTGGCCTGTAGTTGTAACTTGTAAACAATGAAGAGTCAATTTTTCTTTCTGCATGACCCCTGCAGTTGCACAAGATATGAGAGCTGGAGATGAACTGTGCGTAAGATTTCTGCAATGAATTCCTTCATTCCTTCCAATGGCAGCTTTTATCATTTATGATGCAATTGACTGCAACTTCAAGGCTGTTTGCAGCAAGATCCCCTCAGTCAACGGTCAACCCATCCATAACACAGCCCAGCGGCTACTCATTTCAAAAGCCTTGTGTGGCAGCTTTTAGGTCTTCATAGGATATTCTGTGAGACCAATACTCTAACCCCCATGCTTCAATTGACTCTATTTTTTCAGCCGATGGAATAGAAAAAAACAGGTACCAAGAACAAGATAGGAGATGTTGTACTAATAGACATTAGTGGCCATAAAGCCTCAAGATTAGGTTGTTGGTTTTTTATTTAATTTAATTAATTTAGGTCTTTTTAAGTTAAAAAAGTGCAGGCAGGTGAACAGCAAGCCTGTTTTTTCTTTCAGGGGGTGGGGGTGTCAGGCAATCGGAAGGGGACATATCATCCCTGCCTTGGCACCCCCAAAACAACCCCGAAAGAGAGCATGTGCACTCCCCCCAGGAAGCATGGGATGAGAAGGGAATATTGGCACTTGTCTCAACATCCCCAAAAAGTCCCCAAACATGGGGGCATGTGGAGCATGGTTTTTTGATGCATGAACATGTGCCCTAGAACACATGGATTGTTACTAGCAGCTATCATGACGTATTATGACTTCTAGACATTAACAAAGACATCTCAATTTCAACCTTATACTCACAAAGGCTGACTAGTTGGTAGGAACCTGCATATGGTGATAGAAATATTCCAGGAAAAATAGCGATATGCATATATAAAGAGAGATCTTACAACAAAAGAGACATTTATGGGCCAAGATACCCTAACATCCAATATACTCAAAAATGGAATGAACCCTTGAGGTAGGGAAACACCATACAATCCTCTTTATGGAAGAAACCACTCCACACTATATCTCCATAATGAGAACCCAATATCTACAATACCCTTCACCCCTTACAATGATCTTCGCCTCCTTTATATAGACCTCCTAGTAATGGAGGGGTGAACCACTAATCCCCATATAGGCCTACTCATTGCCCAGTATGACTAACTTAAGGATGTGTAGCCCATGTAGGCATCTCCACTAACCTATATTCATTAAAATATTATATCCCTAAGTACATAACACTACTATTTCAGATTAAAAATATTTTGCTAACTACAAAGGCCTATAATGGAACTCTAGTTCAGCTACTCTATCGTTATCATCAAACCTATTCTTGACCATTAATTCAATGAAAAGCATGTCCAGTTATACAAAAAAATTATGGGAAACACTCCATTAAGTTCTAGTAAAAGGATTCACATGTTCAGAGTCACGTATTAGAGTTGCTAACACTTGAGACAGGACATACACTAGCTGACTCAGATATTTCTTCTGGCATAATCAAATAACCGGTTGTTTTGTGCACTGTTTCTTTGAAAATATACAGACTAATTTTTTTACAGAACTGTTTATTATCATTATCCACTCAAGACCTGTCATTTGGTGGCACTGCTTTTTATAAGGTTTATAAGGACGTAGGACTAATTTTTTTTTTTACAATTATTGCGGATTCCATACTTTGCTGCTACAGTAAGAATAAATATATTCTCACATCTAGAAATTTAGCGTATTTCACATTCAGCTTTTATTGGCTTACTGCAAAACAAAATGTATCTTCTGTACCATCAAATAAAGAATCTTGATGATCATATTACATAAGAGGTGCCAATGCTTATTGTGAAAGATATAGAACTAAAGTGGCATATCTATAACAAATAAGTTTATAGGATTATCTTGAATCCCTATTATCTTGCTCATTGGAATGAGGAAACTTCAACAACGAGAAGCAGATATCATGTAAAGTCTATTAGGAATTAGTGTTCACATGGTTTATTAAATTGATATTATAAGTGTAATAGACATTAAGTTGTTAAGAAACTTATTAATATTATTGTTAGTGTGGTTTGTTAGAATATTATGTATAGGACAAATATACAAGAGGTTGTACGTATGGGAGTTGTTAAAAGTTGAATAACTTATATTACAAGGGAGTGGTTCCTAAAATATAGGAGATTAAAATCCTATATAAATGTGTAGTATGTGTTGAACAAGTAAATAGAAATAGAAAAATATTTTTGTGTGCACTCTGAAATTCAATATGGTATCAAAGCAATAATCATCTTGGTGCCTGGGAAAATCCATGGAGCTTTGTTCAAGGAAGATTGAATGCCAATGCAAGAATGAAGAATATTATTTGAACCAAATTGATGCATAGGCAAGTTGGTAAGAGCAGTGGTATATTGGTTTGATTTTAAAATCTCGCTTTTTTTTATCAGTATAATGCAGTCTCGGTAAAATGATGATGTCTCATTCATTTCTCAACGAAATTTAAAATTTCAAAGTGTTTTGGAAAGCTGGTAAAGAGGGGAACAAAACCCAGAAATCATTTGAAGAAATTCTCAATGGCTTGAAAGCAGTTTGAAGCAGAAAATAGTATTGTGGGTTTTGACGTGATTTGCTGGCTGTCTTTGCTAGCTGCTATCATTTCTTTTGCTGATATCTCCTTCATCTGAATTTGCAGTTAAGTTTTGATTGAAGCTTTGCATTATTTGTTTTAATAACTTCAAAATGAATGGTTACATGCCATATCTTCTCTTCAATTCTTACAAAGATCAGTTCCAAAATCAGCCAGCAGGTATAAAACGTTTTTCCATAAAAATCAAATTTTGGATAAAGATGGTTGGCCTGCCCAAGAAGATTTGTTTTTTGTTTCAAGAAATGTGAAATATGGTGTCGATGTTGTTGTCTTTGAGCGTGGTGGTGCTATGACTTCAGATGATACTTCCCTGGGCAAATTAAATGATGATTGTTGTTCTTTTGTACATGTGACTATTTGGGTGGTGTAGCTGATGGAGTGTTGGATCATATTATAGTCTATAGGGCTAAGTGTGTATTTGTGATATTTTAGCATGATGGAATGCTAAACTTTATGTTGCTATGGATGGGTTTAGTTGCAAGTTCCATTTTATATGCTAGGTGGATGACTATAGATTTTATTTATTTGGTTTGATTTAATTTTTATGCTGTAATACTCTATGGGAGCTGATATTTGTTCCTTTCTATTCTTAAAGGACTTGCTTTGTTATGTTTTGTATCTTATTGACCATATCAAAGTGTATTTGGAGTGCATGATCGGTGATACCCAACACTCCAATTGTTTGTAAAAGAGAAGTTCACGTCAAGGGGGGGAGGATATATTCTTTGCTCACAATTGATGAAATGATACTAAAAAGACAACTTTGCTAAGTAGCAAACTTACTGGAGGACGGAGGTATAGGAGATTGGAGGACACTCAACATCCTCTCGTCAGTCACTAATGACGAGGCCGCTTATCAGCTTTGGTGGCATTTTATTTTCTATTGTGTGGCAGGGAGTTTTCTATGTTGTTGGAGATCTAGTGGCATGATCAACAACAGTGGCTATTTCTATTCATGTGTGTTAATTTCTTATGTATCCTCCTAGTGTAAAATATTGTAATAAACAAAAGCACTAGTGTAATGCAGTTCATGGCTCTTGAAAAGGTTAGTGGTGATCCAAAAAATCATATGAGGTGAATAGATGAGTGTGTTCCTATTTGTGGTCAGGTTTGTGGTAAACCTATGTGAAAACCATGAAAGGCTGATGAGAGGTGACTTTTGTTTGAATCAAGATCATGAGCCACAAGAGTTAGGCTTACTATAGGTGAAAGTGTTAAAGTTTGAAAGGAGGAGAATATGGACATCATCAATATTGTAAATAGTTGTATAGAAGAGCAGCTGGCTATAGAGATCCTCTGACTGTCGGACTTCTTAGAAGTGTGGTCGACTGGTGATGAGTTCACTGGAAGTGAAAGCGAGATAAGTTCTCATATGTAGGTGATCATGTGCAGCAAGATCCAAATAGCAATATGCAGACCTAAAAGTATGCATAGGCATATGATTATGTTTTCAGTTCATGTGATGTACCTTCTCTACATGTTCACACTAAGGGGGGGTATTAGGAATTAGTGTTCACATGGTTTATTAAATTGATTTTATAAGTGTAAGAGATATTAAGTTGTTGAGAAACAACTTAATATTATTGTTAGTGTGGCTTGTTAGAATATTATGTATAGGACAAATATACGAGAGGTCGTAGGTATATGAGTTGTTAGAAGTAGAACAACTCATATTATTAGGGAGTGGTTCCTAAAATATAGGAGATTAAAATCCTATATAAATGTGTAATGTGTTGAATGAGTACATAGAAATAGAATAATATTTTTGTGTGCACTCTAAAATTCAATAAAGTCATAGTTATTTGATAGTATTATGGCCTCTTAGACTTCAATGATCAATCTTCTCAAATCAAGGCATTTCAGTTAGCTATTGTTTTTCATATACAACTCTGTTATTCAAAATCCATGATAAAATACAATTGAAATGAAGTTAAATCAAATGTTTGTTCCACTAAAGGTATTCCAAATAATAGGATCTATGTAAATGTTTACTGGACATCACAACTGAAAGTTCCAATTTCAAAGATTTTATTTGCACCTTCAAGCTAGGTTACCGAATCGCTCTGCTGAGGGCATCGTTTCCAGAGACGAAACAATTCAGGTATGGAAACGGGTACGAATCGCTTTGGAATCGCCTCAGACTTTGACGAGTTGCACAGAGAAACCTCCGACGCGTGCCTCAGACTTCGACTAGTTGCAGAGAAACCCCCGACAGCAAAGAAAGAAATAAACGTGCGACATGGGAAGAAACACGTGCAGTAGACTTCTTTAAAAAAATTTAAGAAACGAAAAAACTTCAACCCAATAATATATATTGTCATTAGATAATATTAACTATATTTTTTATTTTTATTTTTTAGTTTAAATTTAATTTTTTTAATGTTTTAGTCTTTAGAAATTTGATAATGATATTTCATAATGCTAATACCTAGATATATAATAATATATATTATAATTTTGAATATTTTTTCTGTTTATATTACGAATATATTATAATTTTGAATATTTTTTCTGTTTATATTACAAATATATTATAATTTTGAATATTAAATATTTCATAATATATATTATATATAATTGCTTACATATTTCATAATATATAAATTTATAATAATTAAATAATAAATTATTAATATATATAACTTTTAAAATATAATTTTAGTATTTACTATTTAATATTTTACATATTTAATATTTATGATTTCATAATATTATACAATTTATTATTTTACAATTTTACTTATAGTCGTATATAATTAAATTATTAATTAATATTCATATAATATATATAATTATTATATATATATTTGAATATTTTATTATATATTTGTACAGACATACCCGTACCCAACCACACAAATTTTTTTGTCGTACCCACGTACCGTACCTGTACCTGTACCCGTGCCCGTACCCGATTCGGCAACCTAGCCTTCAAGACTAGTTACTTCCACCTCTTTACCCAGATGAAACATTGGGTGGGTAGGTTACTAGATTATTAAAGTTTGCTGAAACCATAAAATATAACAAGTGTTCATCTACACTCAAATTTCATTTTGAGTGATCATTGGAAATATTACAATCATGACAGAAAAGAGACCTCTAGAAAACCATTCAACAAAACATCCTTGACACCAATTTGTGACTGTAAGTCTCAGCCATTCACCATATTGCATCATGGAAAATTGGCTGCTCAGATACTGACACTATATTAAATCCGGATATAAAACTTCTCATTATTGATGGTTTCACAAATACTATGTATGCAAACAAAAAATCAATGCAAATCAGTTGGTTACTTTCAATGCAAGTCAATGTTGAGAAAAGCCAGAACCTTTTTCTTTATTCTAACAGTTATTTGACTTTCTTCTGAAGATGCATTCAGTTGAAGCCGTAACGTATACACATCTCTCATCATATCGTTTTGGGAAGAAGAAGCTAATATGCTCCCATTATTTGCAGATGCCTGTTCACTGTACCTGCAAGGAAAGCAAAAGAGTAAACCCCAGCAAATAATGGAATTCTTCCAAACTCCATAGTGAAATTTATTTTACATAAGACACTTTTGTGCAATTAAAGCATTTACGAGAATGGTCAACTAATCTGCACAGAAAAAAAGTTATGTCAGCCAAGGTTATTAATTTATATCTGTTCTTTAAAAACTAGATATATTTGAAAACCATGCTACAAGCTCCAATTAATTTAGACCTTAAATTTTCAGTTCTTGACAGATCTACCAGGATAGCAGCAAGCCTCCTAATCAGAATATTGCAACAAAAGTTATGGGCAAGAACAAACCCCAAACTTATGATATATGATAAAGATCATATATAAGAGTTTCATATATAAAAGTTATGTCTATGTCTGAAACAGAAATGAACTCTAGTTTTCCTTTCAAAAGTTAAATCTATATCACAATTCGTAATAAAATTTATACAACACCCTTATGTAGAAATTCAGCATTGCATGTTTCTGATCTGTTAACACTTAATGAAATATAAAAAGACAACAAAATAGCATAGTTGCCAGGAGACTGGTACTGGTACTGGTACGGGAGACTGGTACCGGTACCGGTACGTCTATTTTTGAAAATAGGAGAAGGGGCTACTTGGAGATGCCATTTTTTTTTTAATATAATTTATAAATTTATAAATTTGCTACATTAAAACTGAAAATATCATGACATTGAACTTTCAAAACAAGAACATTGGTAATGTTTAACATTAAATTTAAAGTTTAAACACACAAATGTCAAAGAGTCAAAGAGTTCATACTACATATTTGATATTACATATTGAAATTTAGAAATGTCGATTCATTTTTTTTCTTTTCATATGGAAACTTGCGAAATGTAGGGTTTTCTTTTTTTTTTTTAAATGAAAAATTGAGGAGACGTCTCAGACGAGTTTTTGGTAGGGAGAAATGTGTCCCGGTATCCAAGGCGCGTCCCAAGGGGTCGGAGACACGTCTCCGTGCAACTATACAAAATAGATAAGACAAAAAAAAAACAGTCAAGTATAAGGAAACTAGAAAAACAGTTCAGGAAAAGAAAGGACAAAAAAACACTATAGCATAAGGAGAAGGCCAAAATCTGAAGCCCAACCAACACCTAGGTGCATTAAAAGCATATTTGCTCCAGCACTGGAGAGGGGAATGGGAGTTGTTGCAGCAAGATAAGCGTTCTATATTGAGTGTAAGCCTCACTCCATAATAGGAGAGACGGCTTGTGTCCATAGAGGAGTTGATCTGTACCAAGGCCAGGAGTGCTATGAAGGATAACTTATGGACCAACCAGGAAATGATCCCAACTAGCTAACCTGCAAGTTTTGTTAACATGCAAATAAAAATATTAAACAAATGTGGAAGCACCATTACATATTCAATCAAAACACAAGATAGCAGTTAAAGCTTATCTACTCATCAAAGACAAGATAACATACATGTCTGCCCAATGCTGGACTTATAACCAAAGCTATGTATTCCTATGGGTCATGAGTCAGATTCAAAGATGGATCATGTAGCATGATTTGTTTAGTTTCCCCAACCAATTCTTGATCTGCAGGTTGTGGTGTCATGAAGTCTCCAAGCACTGGAGAGGCTGATTGTTCAGTCACCAGATCCATGTGCCCCTTTAGTGTCTCAACCTTGTCTCGTGGCATTTGTGGGACTTGAAGAAGTGATGTGTACTGATAATACACTGCAAACTGTGAATGGAGTTCACAAGGAGCTGTGAATCTAGCTTGTATATGCTCTGATCAGGAGTTTCATTTGTATCTTGCTCCATTGGAGCCATGTTTACATTATGATTGTATTTAGCTTAGTATTACCAAGCTCAATAGGTTGTATACAGTACATCCCAAGTTAGAGATTCCGCACAATGGGTTGATCAACAAAATATTATTTCATTATGGGTATTCTTCTATATAAGCACATATAAGCTCATTTCCTTTCACATTATTCATGTTAATTGCCATGGAATCAATGACCTCTTGGAATTTAATAGCACTTTTAGCATTTGTAATTGAAGTGATGATAGTGCTTTTTCAGCATACGAGTGTAATAAACTTATGAATTCATTTAGGCATTCTATTTCCATTTACAGGATGAATGTTGTAAATTTATGATAGTAAAGACTTCACAACCTTTATTGTTTCACAGAATCAAATGTGTTAATAAATGATAGTGTCGGTCAGATATGGAGGACGATTGCTGCAAGCACCATCGTCATTCATACCTGATACGAATTTATCTTTTATTTTTCTGGAAATCATATCATACGAATTTATGAGTATAAAATTCGAATTATATTTAATGTTATATTCTAAATCGAAACTTATATTCTTATTCGCCTTATAGTATATATGTGTTATACTATCGGTTCATTAACTGTGTGTTTATATTAAACCCGCGTTCTAAAGAACATGTCCCATGTGTGGAGACACGTCCTCTCATGAGACGTGTCTCTTAGAGACAGGGTTTTCTCTCATACTTATGGCGAATCCATTCCTTGATATGCAGACATAGAAATCAGATAATGTTCTGCATTCAGCACATTAAATCAACAAATCTGGAAATCGAAAACTGTGTCTTAGGATCTTGGTAGAATTCTGGAATCTGAGAATACATATCGAACCCTTAGTCTCTAATTCTTGTCAGTAGATTTGTTTACATTCACATGGTATCAGAGCCAAGTTGGAAAAATCCTGATCAAATCTAGATTTCAGACTATTAGAAAAATTCGAATTCACATCACATTCTTCATAATGTCAAGTGTAATCAGATTCGAAGATCGTCTTGAGGGAGCATGCAACTTTACCTCATGGAAATTCAGAATCATGATGATTCTCAAAGAACATAAGTTAGACTCATTTGTGAAAGAAATCAAGAGGGAACCTGAAGATGATTCTGAGAAATCTCAATGGACTGAGAATAATGAAAAGGCCATGAAAATCTTAGTAGATGCAGTTAGGTATCACATAGTACCTATTCTAGCAAAACATGAAACTGCATATCTAATGTTTAAATTCCTTGAGAACACCTATGAGATAAACAACACTAGTAGGACCCTTGCATTGAAGAGGCAAATCAACAATATCCAAATAAACGAAGGAGAAACTATTAATGCATACTTCATGAGGATCATTGAACTAAGGGATCAATTATCTACAATTGGATATCAGATTGATAGCAAAGAATTAGCATTAATTGCACTAGGAGGCCTACCAAACTCTTGGGAGTCATTTGTTCAAGGGATAAGTGCGAGATCTAAACTCCCCAAATTTGATAGGTTAAGATCTGACTGTTTACAAGAAGAAACTAGACTCTTGTCAAAGGAAAATAAGCAGAAACCTATAGATGAGGATATTCAAGTTTTAAACACAAATTCTCTTAAGAAAAGTAAGAAGAAAAACTCCAAGAAAAGAAAGGACATCTCCCAAGTTCAATGTTTTAGGTGTGATAAATATGGACACTATGCAATGAAGTGCCCTGACAGATTAAAACAACAAGCATCATATGCTAAAACAGAAAAGTCAACTTCTGATTATGATTCTGAGAAACTTGTATTTTAATCTGCCTTATCAAGTCATGTATCTATCAATATCAACAACTGGGTGATTGATAGTGGTTCTTCAAGGCACATCACAGGGTTTAGAGAACACTTAGACACTATGACTGAAGAGTTTGATGAAGAAGTAACAATTGGGGATGATTCAGCACATCCGGTAAAAGGGGTTGGAACTTGCTCCATCACATTGAAATTTGGTCTCTCCCTTCAACTCATTGGAGTTTTAGTCGTACCTGGAATAAAGAGGAATCTAATATCCATCTCAGCTCTTGAAGACAATGGATATAGGGTTACCTTTATGGATGGGAAAGTTCTGGCATGGCCTAAGAACTCAACTTTGAAGAAAGCTCTAACCTTAAGTGTAAGACAAGGAATTTTTGAATGCTGAGATTAAGAGGGAGTTTTCATGATAGATCTAAGCACATTGAGATCCCCTACCATTACATGGTAAAACGAAATGTGATCAAGTTGGAGTATATTAGTACAAATGATCAAACCGCAGACATTCTCACCTAACCTCTCTCTCTCGAATCAAGGTTGAACACTTCAGGAAGAAGCTTGGTATGATTGAAATGTAAGTTGATTTTATGTATAAAATTCAAATTGTTTAGAAGTTGTACTAATATATTTAAGATGTTTTATGTGTAAACTCTTTTGTCATGTGTGTGACTCCATGACTTTATGGGCTCTCTCTCTTTCCCTGTGTACATTATTGAAAGGTGACGATCTTTCTAATAATGAACACTTGTATGTGACATTGTAAGGTGACGACTTTACAATGTTAATTTGAACTATCATGATAGATATCATGTGACTTGATATCTGTGGACATGTCATGATGGTATCTCTTGGACACCTTGATGGATGTCATGGGACTTGATGTCTTTTGAAGATCATTGTGATTCCTAAGAGATAATCATGGTGGATAATTATATCCGTGGATATGCCATGAATTATTATGGTAGACATCGTGTGACTCGATGTCAGTGCACATACCATAATGAAGATGTGATTATGAAGAATGTCATGTGACTTGACAATCTTGAGAAATCATATCATGTCTTAGATATCACGTGTTAAGGTGATATCTCTAGTTATTTGATTTGAAATATCTTCCCTAGCTAAGAGGGAGTGTTAATAAATGATAGCGTCGGTCAGATATGGAGGACAATTGCTGCAAGCACCATCGTCATTCATACCTGATACGAATTTATCTTTTATTTTTCTGGAAATCATATCATACGAATTTATGAGTATAAAATTCGAATTATATTTAATGTTATATTCTAAATCGAAACTTATATTCTTATTCGCCTTATAGTATATATGTGTTATACTATCGGTTCATTAACTGTGTGTTTATATTAAACCCGCGTTCAAAAGAACACGTCCCATGAGTGGATGTGTCTCCACTTGTGGAGACACGTCCTCTCATGAGACGTGTCTCTTAGAGACAGGGTTTTCTCTCATACTTATGGCGAATCCATTCCTTGATATGCAGACATAGAAATCAGATAATGTTCTGCATTCAGCCCATTAAATCAACAAATCTGGAAATCGAAAACTGTGTCTTAGGATCTTGGTAGAATTCTGGAATCTGAGAATACATATCGAACCCTTAGTCTCTAATTCTTGTCAGTAGATTTGTTTACATTCACAAAATGTTTCTAATACCTCAAAAACAAGTTCCCAAACAAAAAACAGATTCAATCTAATTCAATAAAAAGTAAAAACACTAAAAAGAATTCAATGCATAATACTAACCATTGATGGATCCGCCTCCAAACATCCTCTGGAAGCAAAACATAGCAACGACCATCTAGTAACATTTCCTGGAGTTCGGATCCAGGTGATGATTCCTCACGGATTAGATCAAAAGATAGTTCTGAATCGTCAATGCCTATCAAGTTTGGGATGCTTGAAGTTTCCTCACAGAGATTCAAACGGTATAGAGTAGAATCTTTGCTTGGGGCAGTTCTCTTGTCTTGAGAGACTGATTCTTCCCAGCCTCTCCACCATCTAGAAGCCAAAAACAAATGAGCAAAACCACAATCACAGATAAAGCAAATGATACATATCTGAAAGAGTTCTATCTTAATAAATATTCTTAAGTAAAATCTAATGTCAGGCTAGATTAAAACAAGGGATATATCATATATAGAGATAATTGGAAGAAAAATCCATGTATATTTTCTTGCCTAAACATGGGTAGTCAATTTCAAAAGCAAAAACATCAAAAGACTATATTTTGATAGATACATTACCAAATGAAAAATCTATCTCAATTCTTCGGATGCATCTATCTGACATTAAAAACCCATATTTCACTGACAATAAATTAAGTTTGGATATTCTGAATGAATAAAATAAAACATCACCAGTAACTAACTGATTAAGGTTCTCCACTCAAAATGCCTCAAATAAAATTCATAATTATCTAAATAACACCCACTGAAGCAAAATTATATATGAGTCTATAACCTAAGGCTTCATGTCACAGACTATGAAAAGGTAAAGACAATCATGAACTTTTTAGGCCGAAGACTAAGCAGCATACCAATGCATATGAGACTCCCCTTTAGGAAAGAACAGGACTTTTGCACAGACTAATAAGCGTATGTCTCCTCAAGTGCATATGATCATTGTCTCCAGATAAATAATAACCAAACCATGTTCTATGCAACTCTAGGCCTTGGAATATTTAAAAAACGATGTAAATGGACTAGATATATGAGATACTAGATGAGAACAGGCATTTATCATGTAAGACATTGTCAGTGGGACATTGTACTAGGAACATATCAAACACTATTGGTACAACTTGTTTTTCAACTTGAAAACATGATTAGAAAAACTTTATTCTATGTTCCATGGTGTTTCCAGGGCAGGGATTGCATAAAGCATAAGAAACACTTCCACGACAGCAGCGGTTGGGTTGAGGGACACTAATTACTAAGGAAAATGTATTAAATATAGGAAATTTAAATTATTCATATCATAAAGCATTCATCGTAGTCATTATAGAACCATATTACATAACTTTCATGTTAGGGATGGATTGCTGGTGCACAGATCAATAAAGAGTTGAGACTTTGTCTGCCCAAGGGCAACCATGGTGCTCATGGAGACCCATAAGGCCCAAGTGATCTACATAGCTTCCCAAGAATGTCACCCCTTTCTATGTACTGCCTGATTTACTTTCCAGGAGCAGTAGATGTCTGTTTTCATTCTAATTTCAGTTAACTGATTGCTATTTAGCTTACATTAGCCCTTTCATAAATATTCTTCTTTCTGGTCTTTAAAAGAGACAGTTCAATTTATGATATTTCAGCAGTTTCCAGAAATTACCATTTTTTTTAAGAGATATCAGATCTCATTTCTGACAGGGTTTCAAGTTTTACAGCTTCAGTTTAATATTTTCCAATAGTCTCACTCTTCAAATTTTTGTTCAAATTTTTCTAATGTTTGCTCCAGTAAAAGCTGGTATAACCACGTATATAACAGTGGTATTAATGCATTTTCTCAACCTTACAGATGATCTAGCAATGGATTCAAGTGTAAACACTCAACATAGCAATAATTCCATAAAGGAAGCAATAAGAGGCCCCTTGAGTGGGAAAGACACAACATGGATGAAATTAGCCAAAACATACATTTGTGGATAGTGGCCATGGATATCTCATTTCTAGTAGTTATCTACATCATTGTAAGTATCCTACAAGTACACTTGACCCAGAACACTGGCTCACTCACAAGAAGAAAATTACAAAACCTAAAGTGGATTTCAATTCACTGGAGCCTCACTGACTGCACGCAAATTAGAAAAATATGTAGTGATTTTGCCAACCCAGTTCTAGGAAAGTTTGCCTGTTCTTGGCTTTATCCAGCCAGCACACATGCACATTCTTATAAACCTATTTAGCAGATTCTATGAAGTGTGTCGATCAATTTTGATGATAATCATCACATTTTTCATTTGTGTGTGCCCTTCTGCATTATTGTGTGTCACTCATTCTGTCAGTATTAGAGCCAACACCAGCCACTTCTCGCATTGTTTTTCTGAAATTTTCACATCTGCTATTTCTACCTCTCACTCAACTATTCTCAATCAAGGCCAATTTTTTTAGTTTTGGGTGAGAATTTTCATCTTTCTCCAGCGAGGTTCCTCTGATTGCTACTGAAACTGTCTCAATTCAAATTTCTGCTTGCCCTTTTTCTTTCAATGGTAGTTTTTTCTTGCTATTCATTTGTTTTTTTGGTTATTGGGGGCCAGGCCATCCTGGGATGGCTAGCTGTTTCTGTCATATTTTCAGTCCAGCTAGGGAGCCCAGGGCTGGCCATAACCTAGAATTTATTAGCACATTCAAATCCAATATAGAACGGTAAATGACACACTAAAATGGCAAACTAAAGGATACACTAAAATAGCACATTAAACGGCACACACTAAAATATCTGTCACTGAAATATTATTGAAAATATCCAAAAGCTGGCTTGATAAAAGTTGGCCTAACCCTGGTTTTCCCCAATTATTTCAAAATTCAAAATTAAATGGTATGTTGAAGAATACAGTTTGTAAATGGCCAGTACCAAAGACCTGGTTTGATATGTTCAATTTGTCAAATTCAAATTCCCGTTAGGCATACCAAACATGAATTAATGGCCATTGTTTGCTGACTGACGAATAAGGGTAAACTAAAGGAAAACAGGACTTGGAAGATATCTCATAGTAAAGAACGGTAGTTTGTAGAAAGCTTTTTGGACTTGTAGATAGTTTGATAGATTGTGAAATCTTACTTGCCTTAAACCTTAACATTTAACTTAGAAGTACGATGCGCAAGCCTTGCTCTGAAGTTATTTTCAAGATTCAGTTTAATAATTAATTTCACTGTCTGTGCAAAATGGACCTTACGTCAACACATGGCAACATGTTTTCCATTGGCATTATTCTTATACCAAATGACATAAAATCTCCTTAACTTAAAAAATGCACTGCAAGTGGTAAAAGGTGTAATAGTATATACTGCACAACTACTGGAAATATTTCATAAAGAGAACAAAGACATCCTTTCAAGTTTTTTTGGATTAGCGAATCTAAATAGATCTGCTCTAATTGTTTATTCATTTGCAGTTGAAACCAATAATCACACGACGAATCCAGCATAGCAATGGTTGAAAGAGGCGTAATTATTGGTCCTTATCAAACATTATTGATCCCGAAACAACAGAAAGAGCAGAAGAGAGACATATCGGATTATTCAAATTTCAGTTTAACCTAATCTTAATCTGGTATCAAGCAAATAACAACTGATGAGATAAAATGTGAAATAATTGAACCATTGTTTCCGGTTTCTAGGTTATTCCATGAGGAACAAATTTGCTAAATAAGAACAGATAACCAGAGAATTTTGGTCGAATTTGAGGAGAAACCATTAAAAAATGAAATTGAGAAAACAAGAAGGGAGGGGGCACCTGTAATTAACAATGTAAACCCCAGCGGGCTCCTTCATGGTTCCACCTGCAAACTGTTTCTCCATTCCACTGAACCCTCCTAGGTTGCCGGCATCAAATAAATAAGCAGATCCCGTTCAATGCAACTCCGGCACCTGACGATGCAGTCCAGTGAAGTGAATTGTATAGCTTTTTGGCGTCCACACGAGCCAAGACGAAGAAGAAGAGAAACTGTCTACGAGAATGATAGCAGAGTTAAATTTGTTGATTTGGAATGGACAGCAACCGTTGCTTCATATGGACGGCTGAGATTCCTCCTCTGTAGTCACAGTGGGGGCTTCTTTTTCCAGAGTAATTTAGTTGCTTCTTCCTTTTGGTTTGTTTTTTTCTCAGGTAACTTCCGCATGGGCATCGTCAATCTAACGGTTGCTGATGTCCGATCTGCGATGAGGTGGCAACAGCAGCGACGTGTGGACCTCTAATTTGTAGCGAAGACTGTCTTTAACACTAATTTTGAGTAGGTTTGTCTGTTGTTTAATTTTTTGCGTTAAATGGCAATTTAAATTTCTATTATGATTTTAGAGTTGGTTTTTTAAACGGACATATTATTTCAGTAAATCTGAATATCTTAAGAATTTTAGTTTCTTGTGATTTTTACTTGGCAAATCTTTTGGGGATTTAAATCAAATATATTTTCTATTTTCATGATAGCAAGGGTGGCGGGTAGCCATCTTGAATGGGTTAATAAAAATTATTAATTAAAAATCATATATATTTTAAATTATAAAATAATTTTCAAAAGATATATATAAGATATTCGTAATGGTTTGTTAATTTAATTTAAATATTTTAACCATTTCAAAGTGATTTTCATGAGTAGTTATTAGATTAATATAATTTTAGTATTTGATTTAAATTTTATTTAATTAAAAATTTGTGAAGAAACGAGATTTAATATAATTTAAAATTTGTAATGTTTTATTTTCTCATAAATATCATTAATATGAGATTGACTACAACAAATTCAATTATGAATTTATGTTAAAGTATTAAATACTAATTTTTTAATCATAATATTAATTTTCTTCAAATGAAATGTTTTATCTCCCTTCATGATTAAATACAAAATTGATGTATATAACTTTATAATGATTTAAATGTTTTTTATTTCTTTTACTTTTTAATTTATATATAATTAGATTTATGGAATAGTTTTTTATTGAAAAGTATTTTTTAGTGGCTTTAATGGTGATGTGATGTGTATTCTATAAAAGTTGTGTATTTGAAACTAAAGGAAGGTATGATTGCACACTTTGTTGAAGAATATATTAAGTTAATAAAAAGCATTTCTTTTGTGGAGTATTATGAGAAGAAGCCCATATACTAATTTGGTTTAATTACTAACATTCAATGTATGATGAATCTAAAAATAGATATTTCTTTTCAAGTAGGGTATATATTCAATTTGGTGTAATTGTTGAAGCATGATGTCAATGTTTCTTATCATTTTGATTTCATTATAAAGCAATATGTAAGAAGTAGGATGTAGAAAATAAGATCAAGGTCATTTATGGAGGAGAGGGTTAAGCGGCATGGGGATTAGAGTTTACAAGCAGTGGTAGTGAGGAGGCAAACCCCTCCCCCACGAAGGTTTGTTCTTCCCTGTATGTGTCCTCGTAAGCCTTTTAAATTGTTTCTCATTTATTGCCTTTCGTATTTGTTTTTGTGTGTCATGTCTTTGGGTGGCTTGAAAATCTGTTTGCATTTATGATTTGGCTATCGCTATTGAGTTTCATGGTGTGTAAGCAATTATGGAAGGGGGTACAAGTACCCCTGAGGACCCTACAAGCGGGCTAAATGGGGAGAGGGCCATTAATTCTCATAACAAGTCCTTCCAGGATATAGTGGTTGAGGAGAAAACCATCATTTCACCTAGTGCCAGATTCATTGTGCTTCTTAGTAATGAGGACGATGACAACAATTTGGATGGAGGAGGAAGGTAAGTGCTCCTCTACAAACCCTAAAAAATGGTCGTTTTGCCTAATTCTGAAATGATCGATGCAATAAAAAATGAAAGTAATTGGTTAAAAGATGTGGTTGTGTTTTTAGCAACCATGGACACTTTGAAACTCTTAACCATGATGTTACACCCCCAAATTGTGTAATTACTATTTACTATTACTACATAGGGTAAATATGAATGTAATGTGAATTCTAGAGATGAATAAATTGTGCTCGTACCTTGTTATCAATGTGAATGTTATCTCATTTGATGTTATCTCGGTTGATGTTATTTCATGGAAAAATACTACATATGTGAATGGATGGTTATTGAATTATTCTAACTTTGAAGATGTTTTACGTATACTGCATATGTTGTGAACAATTGACTGTCGTGTGCATGTGCCAGTGGATGCAGGTATATGTTCCATTCCTCCAAGCGGAGGGGAAGTATCGCTCAAGAGAAGATCTTGGTCGAGTAACCAGTAAAAGTAAACTATCTGAGCATACACACACACCACAATAGAATGATTGAGTTGAGTCAATTTGTGGGAAGTTAGTAAGTCATCCTCGATTGATATGTCTGCATTAGAAGAGACTTGTTTACTACTGCATGCATTATTGGGTGATGTTTATTTGTTTGATCTTTTGAGATCTTTCTTGTACTATTACAATTATATTGACAAGTGGGAAGTATGTGGAGTATGTGTATATATATGCACATACATGTCAATGGGATCTAACGACATGTATATGCACATGTATAGATGTACCACACATAAATACTTATCAATATGATAGTAATTGTGAATGGCTAAATGTGAATCGAATGTGAACATATATATATATATATACGTATCCATATGTATATGTGTATTGATACACGTCTACGTTGGCAGATGGACATGCTCATACAGATGCATCGATATAGATATACATGCATATACGTGTACATAGAGGTATATACTTTTATACATATATATATATACATACATTTGATATATTGTATTTATTACATGTAAATACTATCTTGCCTATACTCTTTTATACATTTATATCAAATATATACTTACATATATGATATATATATAACATATATATATTAAAAAGAAATTGATTATCATTTATCATGATAGAGGTCGATATATAAAGGTTGACTATAGTCATTTATGACTATGTTATTAGAAGCCGATAGAAGTTGCTTATGACTATTTTGTGTTGCCAAATCTCACTCGTATTGTCACACGATATGAAACACTTAGATTGCATTTTGAGTTGCTATCTTATGTCGATACAAGCATGGACTAAATCGACGCCTATGTTTAAGATCAACTTTGACTTGGTAAACATATATGCCATGTTTTATACATTTGTCGATGACTTTGTCAAACATCTTAGTTGACTCATCTCCAAAGCAAATTGATAGTGCTTGGTGTTATGAATTGGTTGTTGATTGTTTTTAATGACAAGGAAAACCATGCCAACATTGAGGAGTGTGGATGAATTTGGCGCCACCTCTAGAAACCTAATTGTTGCAAATATCTATTGCATAAGATAATTCGAATTGAGCATATGTAGATTGGAATGAGTCTTTGATTGCTGTCAATATTGCAAATCAACCTGTAGATAATTTTGTTGAGTATGAACTTAATAAGTCACCACCCTTTTGTTGTGTTCTATGTGTTACTTTGCATGGAGCTTGCTGTCCATTATCATGCCTAAACTGTAGGCTATAAAGTTACCACTTTGTTGGGTAAAAATTATGTAATCAACTTTTTGATAGATTACACAACTAGGACTTCAGCCACAACTATGTGAGATATAAATCTCTCCTCTCAAAAAGGGGAGGCGCCCTTCTTACTGCTAACAGAAGCGATAGTAAAACAAATAAAGTAATTACACAATGTACACAATACTTACGAAGTGGGGGGGGTGAGTCACATTCATCCTTCTCTCTTTTTTCAAAGAAGATGTTTATAATGCTTCACTGTTGGAAGTTCTCAATTCACAATAACCTTAAATGATCAACAAGCAGTAATGCCAATACCTCTATCTTGTCAAAGCAAAGAGTAGAGATACCAGAAGTGATTAACGATAAACAAGTAAAATAAAAGGGAAAGCTCACGAAGGAACAAAGTCGTTTCGTAGCTTTATCAATGGTAGATCTATGAAAGACATATCGTTTGTTGCATTAGAAGCACAAAGTCTTCTTAGCTACAACAATTCCTCAAACAACATGAACAATTACAAGCGCAAAGTCTTGTAGATCATCCAACCAAAGTATCCAAAGAGCATGAACAATTACAAGCACATAGTCTTGTAGATCATTCAACAATAGTTAAACAAACATAAATATAAATCCAAATAAAAGATGTAACACAAAGTTTACATGAATTACTTAGATTCCTTCATATATCACTTACTAATCACCACCAAATGAGATCAATTCACAAGACTATCGAATCCAACACAAAGTTTGGTTTGCAATCTTCTTCTTTATTGATTAGATTTCATTCGCAAAGCATGAACACAAAGTTTCACAATTCTGCTTCAAAAAGGGCAACACTTCGTTGCAAAAATACCAAAGGATCCACAATACAAAGGAAATCCCTCATATATATAGAAAGAGGGAAGAGTAAAATTAGGAAACTTAATTGAGAAAATCAAGGAAAGTTGGGTGAGTGATTCTAGGAGATCTCACCTAACTTTGACCAAAGTCAAAGTTTAATTTTTCTTAATGAAATTACATCTCGAACTTGGTGCAATTACAATTTACAAGAAGACATAAAATGTCAGGAAATATTTACAAGATGCATAATGGGAAGCATCAAAAATGTCTAACATTGGGCATCAAGAACCTTCATGTTTCCTTGCTTTGGGCGCGAAAGTCTTCGTATTTCTTCCTGGTCTCCTGCACGAACTTCTCATCTGGACCAACAGTGTAATCCACAATGGTGTGAATTCTCGTGATCGGTCTCATAGCAAATAAGTGAACCTTCTTGCACCTATCAAGATGTGTTTTTAGGTTATCCAATGTGAGCCTTGTATCACAAATGATGTTTAGAGAGGCTTCTGAAAAGTCTGTGCTATCAATCAATTTCATGATGGCTTCTTTGAAGATCTGGGATATTTTTATGGTTGGCAGGAAGATACTATTTTCCTCAAGAAGTTGTCCTGGTAACTCCTTGATACCTTTTTTCAAGAATCACACGATGTCCTTCGACATCTTCTTGTACTTGGTGGAGATCCTTCATAAGAGATTCAATTACTTGAATTTGATGTTTCAAGGATTCTCTTACCTCAATGAATTTCTCCTTGTCGAGAATCACCTCGGCTTCCACCAATTTACTGAGCTTTACCTGTTTCATTTGTGACCATGACAACAGGCATTTTTCCATATCTTTGTGCTCCTAGGAAAGTACACTTTTCTCCTTATCAAGCTCTATGGCGAGCTTGGCCAGCAGAGTAGTTTTCTCGTCCACAGTAATTATAATTTGAGATTTGTGTTCTATGATCTTCTCAATGAAATCATACAACACCCTGCCTTTGGAAGCAAACTTCTCAGCTTTCTTGACAGTTGGGTCCTCAATACTCACCATTGCCAACGGTTGTGAATTAGTTGAAGATCCTACAAGTCTCTTTACAACAGTGGCATAATGCTCTGCCCTCTGTTTGTACATATTGCGAGCTTGCTCCATTTTATCCAGTGTTTCGGCCAAGATGCCCAATGTCACTTGTGCATCTTCTTTTGCACTTTCATTAGTAACTTTGCCAAGCTAGACTCTTGTTACTGTGTAGTCCTCCATATTGACATCTCCTTCTTCTTGCGTTGGTATGCCAATCTCTGCATACTTGTGACCAGTCTTGTCGACATTTAGTCTTGAGTATACCTTCGCCCTTTTCTTCCCTTTAGCTTTTGGAGGGACTATCTCTTCAAGGTCGAGCTCCTCTAGAGAAATCATTTGTTTCGTTCGCTTTGACACTTGAGATATCAGCCAAAGGGGGAAGAAAGGAGGTGTGAACTTCTGGATTCACTGTCAACTTTGTCATCATTGTCACTTCTGAAGTTACCATGGGTATTGTGATAATGGGTGAAGTGTCTGTCATCATTGCTCCTGTAGACTGCACGTTGAGTTGATCAAGTATTGATTCATTCATGCACTAATTGAACTCAGTTTCAGAAGTGGTATCATATGATGGTGATGACAAGCTAGGAATGGATGATGGAGGACTTGACAAAATATCAACCGTGTGAATGCTTGTCACCGAGGGAGTATCAAGCACGGTTGATGCTGCAGGAATAGTGGGTACCTCTACTATAGGAATGCCTGTGGTAGGAATAGGTGATGAAGGAACAGAAGGTGGAGGAGTACTCAGATTTGGAGGAGTATGAGGAACACTGGAAATCATAGGCAATGACGTTCTGGGAATTTCTTCAACTACATTCTTAGGTGGAGACATAGTTCTTTCTTGATCATGCCTGGGTTCTTGTTTATCACTCTCTTGCCTCTCTGATTTTGGTTCACCTTCGCAATCACCTTCAGATTCTTCTTCAAAATCTTCTTTAGACTCTTGTCCGCTTTCAGAAACTTTTTCTGCATCAGAGTTTGCTTATGCTGAGTCTTCATCTTCAGCAAATTGGTCACTAGAAATACCTTCTTCATTAGAATCTATCTCCTCTGAAACAACCCTTTTACCTTTAGAGCGAGATGGTTTAGATTTCATGGTTTCTCCTTTTGGGACAACCTGGGTATCTTTCTTGCCAACAGTAAACTTGATTATGGGACCTCTTCGTGAAGAAGTGGGAATAGCTGCTAATTTATTTTTCATGCGGAGTTCTTGTTGTCAATGAGCTTCTGCTTCAGATTCTTCTCCTTCCAAATATGTTCTGAAACTTTTTATTTCAAAACCATGCTTGTGTAACCATTCCACAATGTTGGATAAGATTGGTGCCAATCTCTCTCTGATGCTAGTACTTTCTTTTCTAGACCATTGAATTGTAGGAAACGGCTTCTTAGAAATTTCTTGTTCATCATAGACAACATTCATGATATCACCAGGATCTGTAAAATCCTCTGGTAGTTTAGCAATATCAAGGTCTTTGATCTGTTGTACGGTCAACCTGCAATAATCCATTTTACAGATGGCTTCTTCATCTCTGTAATAAGCCCAAATGTCCTCAAAATGGTACTTGTGATGATGACCCTTTTGTAATTGCCTTTTGACATCCCGGTAATCAAAATCAAGCCCATACCTATAGGTCTTGATTGTCATGATTTGCATCTCAGCATAAACAAATTTGGCTTTTGTTTAGTCGGGATAGTATATTTACAGATTGTTAGTGGGAAATTGAATCCACGCTTGTGAATATTTCTTCATTCTTTGTGCACTGAAATTAGTTGTCTGCACATCTCCATGAGAACCCACTTGTCTGAAGGATATCGTGGCAACATGTATGGGCAACCAATGTAGCACCCTACTCTCAAATAAGTAAATGTTGGGAATTGTAGAAATATGCATCCAACTTTACTTACCGCCCTTATAGGCCTCATCAGATACCCTTTTCCTCTCGAGAGTCGGATCAAAATTGAAAAGAAAAGGTGCGAAGAAAGCATCAGTAACCCTCCTGAAATGATGGAAGCTTTCCTGAAATTCCAGTTGATAGAAAAATTTATACACAGGTACCAGCATCTGATTCCCTTTCGTGGATAGACCTGGAAATTACCTCATTACAATTGCTACATACACCAAATAAGAAGTCATATAGAATTTTAATGTAGAAGGCACATTGATCAGTTGATCTGTTTGCCCCAATCAATGTGAACTTTTTGTCTTCTTATGATTCTGATGTATTCATACATCCAGTCATGAAAAGTGGATGATTCAGGAAAGCCCTTGACTTTGCTCAAGAATGTGATCATATCTTTGACATCATCTTTGAAATCACTTCGTAGGAGTCCCTTTAGCCATCTAGAAACAGTTTGCCTAGGCTTCTTCAACCATTGGCTATTTATTAGGTTTTTAGCCTTATTGGGATCAACCTCATAGACTTCTTGTGCTTTTTGTATCGAGATATCGATGTACTTCTCCATTTGTGGAACTTTAAACACAATATCAAAGAAGTCAAGGTCGAGTCTCAAAATCTCATGCCCAGAAGAATCAATCACACTTCTGCTCTCGTTGATGTAGTGTAATGCAACTTGAAGGACAAATTTTGTATTGTGCGCAAAAGTAGGGAACATAGATACCATATGCAAGTTACTGTGTACAATTGCTCTCATAGAATCAGGAAGAGGCTTCTTCTCAGTCTTCTCAGCAAAATCACCTCTATGTATTTTATCTCTTCCACCTTGGAGACCACTACAGTCGGCAAATAGACACCTTGATACTTATACTTCATTTTGTCTTTTGCTTTTGAAGACAACGAAGGTTTTTTGGCAATCATCAAAGAGCAATTGAATCTCTGATTAACAACTTTGAGGATCTTGAAAAGAGATTGCAAGATGTGGAGTCAGAACAAACGTTAGTCAAAAAACAACATGGGGATGCGTGAAGTGAGCAACAATGATGAGCAAGCATGGAGCGAGTGAAAAGGCACGCAAAATGATGCGCAAAGTGGAAGGAATGAGGTTTAGGATGAAACTGGGAAGATTAGGAATGAATAAGGGAATAAATTGTGAAAAGTGTAAGGGCGTTGAAAATCAACACCCTTGCACTTTGAAGCAAGAGGTTTGGTGTAGTGGCGCTAAAAAATAGTGCCACTACACTTTGGAGTTAGAATATGCATTGATGTCTCGGGGCACTGATTTTTGGTGCTCTAACACCTTTTCCATGAAGTTTGCAAATGTAATGGCATTATACTTGAGCGTTTCAGTATTGGAAAAACATTGAAAACAAAGTGTAGGGATGTTTGAGAACAACGCTTTTTCACTTTGAAGCATGGAACACTTAAAACCGATACTTGGGAATGCGTTTGTGAGTACACTCGACCTTGACTTCACTACCATGGCGCATAAAAATAATGCAACTTTACTCACAAATCGTGAGTTTACTTCATTGTTCGCACCAAGTCATTACTTGAAGAGCTAAGTGAGAAGATGTAAAACGCGTGGGAGAATGAATAAGTGAAAAACACATATGAAAGGAGAAAGGAACTCCCACGTGTTAAGGAAAGACACCAAAGATAGGAGAAAATATGTAAACACAAGTGGGTTGATCAAATGAAAAAAATGTGAAAGCATGAGAAGCAATAAAATGCGTGGGAGAGAAAGAAGAGATCAAAAGAAGAGAAGAAAAACGTGTTATGGAAAGAAGAAAATAAACTTTAAACAAAAAAAATGCATTTATAAATCATTACACGATAAAACGCAGACATAGAAGAAAAACAAAGAAGAGAGAAACGAATAATAACATACCTGAGAAGAGAAATAAAAACCCTAGCTTGAACTGAAAGTGTACATAAAAAACCCATTTTTTCCTGAGGTAGATGCGCGCCCAACAAAGAGAAAATGGAGTGGAGACCAAGAATGCTAAAAATGAAACAATAAAATCACTTTTAAGTTATTGAGGAAAGCAAAAACCTAACTCAAGTCGCACAATTAATTGAGGCATAAAAAGTGGCACGATAAGAGAAAAATGCAAATGACTTGAAAAAGTGCGCCTAAGCCAATTTTTGGCTAAGTCTGGGAAAAAGATGTAAAGGCACACTTTTTCAGCACTTTTGCATTAGAAACACAATCACCTTTGTGCAAGGGCACTGATTTTTGGCGCCCCTGCACTTTCAACACTTAGCCAATTTTGGCTATGAGCAGGAGCGCACTTTTTGGGTGCAACTGCATTTTTCACAATTTAACTAAGTATGATCAATGAGACTTCGCGAAGGAGCTCGTTTCAAAGGTATTCACAAGGAAAACATAAGAGAATGCTCAAACTGATTGTTTGAGGCTTTAGAACACATTTTGAGGTGGCTTGAAAATCACCTCATTTTGCGTGCTTGAACTTCACGAACCTAGGAAACAGACAAGTTTCATAGGGGGTTATCTGTGGAACGAGCGCTGCTAGATTCCATAATAACACACTTGTTGCTCTATAAATAGAAAATCCATTTCATTTGAAGGGTCATATCTTTTGCATTCTTTTTACAAATTCTTATACTACATTATTTTCAGCCATACTATGTTTTATTTTATGAAGAGAGAAAGGGAGAGAGTTCCATTTTGTTGTAAGGAGGTTTGTTGTTAAGAGAAGTAAGCTATCAACTTGAGAGAGAGTTTCTTTGTGACATTTGAGAGAAGCTAATTATCAAGCTTGTTGTTGTTGGAAAGGGTTGCATTGTTGTCATTTATTTGGATAAGCGATAACATGCATGAGGATCTCTTCCTCTTTGTTATTTTACTTATGAATGATGTGTCTTCCATGTATGCTTTAATTGTCTCATCCAATATGTGCATTAGAGATATTAGAGTGTATTTGGAAAGGAAATTGAAGCTTTTATGTTGTTTTCATGATTTGTTTATAAGTACTCTGTAATAGGAGTTTTATGTTTATCATAGGTATTATATACTAGGTATGATAGAACATGAAAGGCACATGTGATACACTTAGCCAAGTTATTGATTTAACTAGGAGAGCTTGTGTTTACTCCTAGGACAGTTAATCCAGTATGGGAGGGAGCTTGTGTAGTTACTTGTTAAGTAGGTTTGTTCCAAGTAGATTAAAATGGTGATAGGTTATCTCTGGGATGATATATTATCCATTAAAGGAAATACTTATGCATAGTTTAAGATGGCCTTAAGTCAAATCGACCCAGAGTAGTGTATGTGATAGATGACCCTCAGTAGAAAATAATGAATGAAAGACTTTGACCAAAGTAGTGTGATGACCTTTGGCTCCACTATCAGTTCACTGTGATCCAGTATTACATGTGCTAGTTCCAGATTGTGGGATTACAAGTTCTAGTTATGTAGGACACGACACTATGCTCAGTTGGTTGTCATTATCGATTACTCTACCAATCTCTTCATCAAAGGGAAGAGCCATCTATCAAATGATAGATGTGCAGGGGACCGCATTAAGAGTTTGTGGTTGGGGAAAAAGCGCTTGAGTGATGCTTCTCCTCCACAACAGGGGACAGAAGAACCAAGATTTGAAAGGAAGGATCTTGGACCGTCTTACAACTATTTGTTTCAAAGCTCATTGAGCTATGTATGTAATTGTATGCTTTCTAGTATTGTTGTAACTTATGAAGTTATTGAAATGAAATGGAATCCATGTAATTATATTCTGCATCTTGTTTGAAAATTATCAATAAAGAAAATAATTTTTTTATTACAATGGCTTGTTACATAGTTTATTTACTCAAAAGGTGAAAATTTAGAAATTTTACTTCATGGAAGGGTTAGTATGTTACACGGGAAATATCTGGACAAATGGCTAGATCAAATTTCTGGTCTAAAAAGTTATGTATGCAGGTATCCTTCTATAGAATGGTCCAGTGGGGTCTTTTTTAAATCTTCTTAAAAGAGTGTAAAATGTAGGAAATTGTTGTTAAAAAGCAATTATGAAATGTAGGGAAGTGTATTTTTGTGCCCTAGAATGGTCACCCAAAGCCCTAAATGACAAAATTTTGGCTATGTCGTGCCCTAGATAGGTCATAGCTAAGAATGTTCCTCCAATTTTATGGGTCTTCCTACTGCAAGTACTAGCACCAATAGGAAATGTCATTAGAGTTGAGGAAGCAAAAGTTTATCTATTGCACATGGATGCTCGGGCTCTAGTAGCGCTAGCTGCTAGGGTGGAAATCCCTGAAATGTTAAAAATCAATCTTGATTTTGTAACACATACCTGTAGGTTAGAAGTCTTGGGTGGAATCAATGCATGCTAATTCTATAGAAAGGAAGGGCACATAAGAAAAAACTATCCTCTCATTCTCAGTAGAGCTAATAATCCTAAATCTAGTGAAAAGGAAAATGATAATGTAACCAAATAAAAAGGATTTCCTAGAAACTTGAGGCAAGAGGATGAAAATGGTGGTTCTAAAACCTCAACTAGTAGAGTGATAGATAATTATACAAGAGTACCAAATACTAGGGTTACCAGTAGAACTACGAACCCTAATTTGGTAAGGTATAAACCTAACAACTCCAAGGATGAAGGAAAATCCACTTCTCTTGTAAACCCTAGTTGGGTGGTAAACTTAAATATAGAGGACACAACAATGGAAAAATTGTGTCCCCATGGATCTCCTCTAGAGTAGAATTAACAAACCAATTCAATCCTCTAAATAGTGAGTTGGAAAATTCAAAAACGAATAATATTCTCTTGGATATTGGGAGGTCTAAAATCTTTGGGATACTAGAGGACACTCAAAATAAGCATTGCCTCACATCGAGGTGGAAAATTGGTGTTGTAAAAGGAAAAAGAAATGCACAACAAATTTCTTTGGACAAGATTAGACAAAACATTGAAAAGAATAAATAGGTGGAAAATAATGGCAACTATAGGGACTCAATGGAGTTTGAGGAACATGTAACTAGATCCATAACAAAATAAAATAATAGTAGTTCCAAGGAAAATAACTTGAGAATGGGGAACATGAATGGTCCCAACCAACATGGTGGTAATAAGACTTCATCTGGTGAGGAACATTATTTTTGAATTTGAACTCAAGAACTAGATTGTTAGTAACCTACAAGCTAACAGTAAGAGGATGGAACTTCCAAATATGATGTGGAACCAAAATCAAATCTAACTTGCATGTTTGAAGGATTAGTGGAACATCATTTTGATAGCACCTTGGGGGTTGCTAATAAACCGAGTTATAAAATAAGGAAATTGACTCATTCTGACAATCCTATGACTGTGCCCAACCATGGTGATAATGACTCAATGGTTGAGGGGGACAACGGTGTTAACATATGTAAAAGTAGGAATAACTTAAACAACAATAATGGTGAATAGTATATGGCTGACTACCCTGTGAGTGTGCCCATTCTTGGAAGATATGATGAACCAGGGATGGATGTAGGCATATAAGATTGTTTAGAAAATAAGGAAAAATGTTGTGAAGTTGAAGTTGAACATTGTGGGATTGGGTATGTGAAGGATTGTAAATTAAAACTTAGCCTCAATATGAATCATGTAGAAGATAATGGGTCCTTGGATAATGAGAAGATCCTAGAAGGGCTACTAGTACAAAATAATGGTTCTACCCCTGCACCAAAAGGTGCAAGAAAAAAAGGAAAAATTATCCCAATTGGCAGGGGTAGTTTACACATTACCAAACATAAAAGGAATAAAACAAGTGTTGCACTCTCAGTGCCTACATCTAAAAGGCTAGAAATATAAGATAAGATCCATAAATGCTTTGAAATATTTAGAAATGAGAGAGAGGCCCCCCAAAAGTCTGATTGTCATGAGCCTTAACTACACTTCTTGGAATGTCAGGGGACTTGAGTCTGTTGGTTATTTTTTTAAGAACCAAAGCAATCTTCAGAAATACCTATGGACTTTTCCATTTCCAATACTTAGTACTCTAAAGGGATTGGCCAACGAACAAGTAAAAGCTGCAAAACTTCTACTCCTACACTTTAGGCTTTGTGAAACCCAGGAGGGTAATCCCATAATGTATACTCAAGAATTTATATGACCACCATTTCAATACATTGTACACAATAGATAATTCTCATACAACTACTCAACAACATAGTATATCAAACAAGCTGACAACTCATTTATTGATATCCTACACTTGGAGCATGAGAATAATGAAACTCAACACAAAACAACTACAATAGTACTCGTTTGAGAGTTTGTGAATAAAAAGTGATTAGCTGATGAATCAACCCAAGAATTGAATTATGAATAATTTACACGAACCAGTGCCTTATCCCAAACACGAAGTCAATCTTAACCTATGCAACCAGACAACAACTCAACAATAGCAACATACAATCTCAAGAAACATTGCATTACAACACTCCCATTTTACATTCATGATCATCGTTGCTTACAAATATCCTAGCACCTAATTCTTATGAGTTAACAATATCGTCCAAGCATTTACATTAATTCATTAAACTAATAAGTGGGAATGAAATTAAACATCCTTTGAGAAACAACATAGACGAACAAAACAATCCTTGATTACTTTCATTCATAAATCGTAAAATGAGTACAAAGGAGAGACAATATCCATGAAATTGGTATCGCTCTATATTGTATTTGCTATATTGATATTAAAATTACATACATAACAACAAACACTAAACTTGAGACAAAACATAAAACATGCTTGATATTCCTTTTACAATTCACGGTGTTGATTGCAAAACAACAAACCCCTACTTTCTGGCCCTGAATTCCTTCTTATAGAGACGAAGGAGCAAAACAAGCCTCAGACCAAGAAGTACACATGTCAATACCTTATTGGACTGCTATAACAAATATTCCCTTTTCAGTTATTCATTTCCAGGAGGTGGGAAACATGTATGCAAATAAAAGTAGTCTTCATTCATTGTTGGAGATCTAGTCCCATTTTCAAAAAGGTATCTTCAAACAGTTACCTGAAAGTTTGTGCCCATAGAAACCAAGTGGAAAAGAAAGAGAACATGAAAGAAACAAAGAGAAAGGACAAAGAATATGTCCACATCTGCAAACCAATCATCAATTCAATTTGAAGAAAATGCACTATATTTTCCATACTTTAGCAAAAGCCTAATCTGTACTAAATCCAAGTTATGCAGTGCATTTTCACCCATCCATTATTCATCATGATTGCAAACTTCAAAATCAAAATTTCAAATCACCACCCCGCCATTTCTTATTAATCCACTACCCCCTCCAAGTATTTGCCTCTCCATGTCAGGAAATCCTCTTCAGTAGGCCAATTCAAATTCATGACCTCATCTGCACTTTCTCTATAAGGTGCATACTTGGTGACAATTTGGTTAGAATCCTTGTCAAATTCCAATAAGATAGTATCTAAATGAGCCAACATATCCATATTTCTCTTCAGTGTGCCCGTATCATATTTTTGACAAATTGAAACTTCCTGATCTGAAATAACTTTATTTGTTTTATCTTTCCATTCCTGTAAGCTTTTTATGCTACCGTCATCCTTTAGAATGGATGGAAGGAGGCCATGATGTGATTCATGAAAGGATTTCACCAACTCTCTTATTTTGTTCTCCAAAGGTTCAATATTTCCCTATACCCCTCAATCTTACCTACAAGAGTAACAGTGGGCTTAAACTTTTTAGGCAGGTTGGCATTATGCCTAGCTCCAATTGACATCAATATCACAATTCCCTCATCCTAGGGATCCATATTTCCATAAGCGGAATAGCTCTTTCCCTGTCATTGCCAAAAAAAATTATAGCGACTGTTGGCCTCCTACAATGATCTGATAACTCAGCCTTTACAACCATGATTCAGAGATTAGACATCTAACCTGAATAGTTATTTTGATCATCATGAAGGTGCATTTAAATTTTCAACCCAAGGACGTGAACTTGAAATGGGCCAACACAGTATGTGCACTAGAAACTCTTAAGTAGCCATTTCTAATCTACAACTAAGAAACACACAATATGGGAAGTAAATTGTTTGAAAAGGAAATAAAGAAAATGTTGAACATCAACCAACAACTATGTTGAAATGAAATGCATAACAGGAATCAAATATCTGAGCAACAAATAGGAAACTACTATTTCTACTTTGGCTGTAGGAACAGACACATAATGGACTTCTAGTGGCTGCAGGAACAGTCGGTGCCAAATTTATAACTTTGTACTAAACAAGAAATACTAAATAAACTAATTACTCTAAAGAATGGATTACTCACCAAGTGGGCCCCCTTGGATGAGTATCCACTAAGACTAATACGAACTCAAATGCTTAAACTTAGACTATCATCTCATTCATTGGAAAATGTATAAACAGAGTAACATCATGGTTGTATTGAAAAGTGGGGAATGCTTAATACATTATCAATATCATTTACCAACAAAAATCAAGAACTAAGAACCCCTAAGAAGAAGATCCAAATCCTTATTTATTCTATCAGCTAAACAAGGCAGTCAAATCCCACTAATTGAGAGGATTCCATTTAGGGAAAGCGAGGAAAAGAGCGGCAGAGCGGTTACGTCTGCAGGGAATCTAGTCAAACATGCATGCCCAAACATGGACTCAGCATTGCAGTAACACCTGTGATTGCTCAATGCCATAAATACAAGGTGGTTACAATTGACTATCGTGGGGAATATGTTGTCATTGTCCTTCAGTTGACTCCTTTGAATGATTCCCTTGCATGATCATCTGACGATTTCCTTTCTCAACTTAGCATCCACAAATTGCGTCCTGCATAGCGATGTCAGTACACATAATAATTGTACATCTATAATCACCTTAAAGAACATTCATCAACCATACACAAAATCAATATAGATAATCCACATAATATGCCAATGTCATTAAAACTTCACAGAGATAGAGTTAAACCCAATGTCAATGGTTTGAGGGAAACATTATGCAAATATTAACACTTAACTACTAAAGTTCATGGCATTGCCAGTAATTGTACTATAAATTCTACCCAAAATTTGACCAAAAACTAGGCTCATCATCCCCCCCAACCTAACATCTTGCTGGTCCTCCAGCAGTGGAAGGGTTGTTCTTTTGTTTGGTCAAGGCTCTGAAGTTTACAACTGCTAGCTGGCCAACATCTATCTCAGCAGAGCGTGAGTCTGGATCCCAATAAAATCCTCCCAATCTGTCAAATTTGTTCCATCTTTTCCTTTCTGTAGCAATATCATATTGGTAGAATTTGTAGTTTGATACTGGCCACATGAGAATGGGTGGCTGGAAAGTCAAGGGGAGCCAAAATCTCCCCTTTGTTCTACCAATCTAGATATATTTGTCAATTCGCTTCAATGTTGCAGCATAATTGTGAATAGAATGGGGCCCGACTTGTTTTAACTCATTTGTTAAACTATTCCATCATTGGACTAGGTACCCTCTTACAAGCTCCTTTTTTATTGTTGTTTTGACC
This sequence comes from Sequoia sempervirens, assembly GCA_007258455.2. Lineage (NCBI taxonomy): Eukaryota > Viridiplantae > Streptophyta > Pinopsida > Cupressales > Cupressaceae > Sequoia > Sequoia sempervirens. The sequence goes on along the minus strand of VDFB02047230.1, from coordinate 14,641,143 downwards.
TCATATTTAGTGTAAGCAGCTTCAATCTAGGGCATGATTCTATTACCATAGCTTGGTCTGAGAAGCATCTTGAGCCATTCTCTATGAATATCCCTTGGTTGGCTTGACTCAACCCTGATGGCTAAGGGGATGTTAGTTTCCATTTTCTTATAAGCATTGTTCTGCTCACCCCAATTAATCTCATTTTGTACCCAAGACATAAATGCTCGTAGCTGAATATCCCCAACATATAGCAATGGGTTCCAATCATGATCCTGTGTGACAACATAATTGTGCAAATTGAATTCACATAACAAATTTTTCATCTCAGGGGAAGCAATCTTGTAGGCATTGAAGAATTTAGTAGGGGTTTCAATGGAGAGGCTTAAATCTGAAACACTTTTTGACAACTTGAAAGAGAGATATTTTTCTTTCAAGTGTAGGGCATAAACCCTTGGAGGAGCTCTGCATTCTAGAATTTGTGGCACCAGGATTACAATGTCATCTACTTCTTCTTCAAAGTAGCAATCTCCTCATTTTTCTCCTCAATAACCTCATCCCTCTCTTGGATTTCCTTTTTCAGCCTCTTCCTCTCCTGTTTCCATTCTTCCTCCCTCCTTTCTTTTTCTTTCCATAAATTTAAAATTGTTGCATGAACCGTAAAGTCAGGAGGGTTATGAATTTCTACTAGTTTGTTTGTTGATGGTTGCTCCCCATACGATATTATTTTCATGAACTTGGGTTGTCTAATTGTCTTTGGTTGCGGGGGTACTATTTCTTCGCCCCCCCTTGCTGTAGGACCTCTTATTCATGTTCCTAGTTTTGCTCTGTCTCTTGTTGTGCTTCTTGTTGTGGCTACAGGAACTCCTACTCTTGTTCTTGGTTTTGTTGCAGGAACCCCTGCTCATCCTCAAATTCCTCTGCGATATTAGCAAGGTTTGCCAGTGTTATGTTTGCTGCTCTTTCAAATATATCCTCCTCTTTTTCTTCAGCATGCTCTTGTTCCATTGGAGCTTCAGTGTCCCCATGTGATGTCTCACCATGCCCAAGGCTTTCCTATGAAGGCATACAAAAATCTAGCCCAGCCGGTTTTGACTTCCTAGGGGTGCTCTTACGTTTTCCTTTAGTTGCAGGATGAATAGGGTCAGCCTTTTTCTTCCTAGCACTCGACACCTCTTTCACTACAAGTTGTGTTTGAGATTTTTCTTTTTCTTTTCTTGTTTCAACCTCTTTCCTCCGTGCACTGGTTCTTATTAGGGTTTTTAGGGGGACATCATCATCAAAATCAGATGAAGAGCTTGCTTTTTCTTAATGTTCTATTTCAGAGGAACTAATGTTTATGACTTCTTCTACTGCTGCAAGAGGATTCATACTAGAACTAGCACCTGAAGTTGAAGCACCAGGAGTGGCTTCAACTATGCTTAATATTTTGCTAACCCTACAGGGTTGGGGTAAAACCCTAGGTTGCAGTTCCCCAGGTCTAAATTGATCAATATTCAAGAATTCTTCCCAGGACATCTCAAATACACTATGCAAATATTTCTTAACCAACAATTTTATCAAGCAATGGTGGGAGACAGATTTGTCCCTACCTTTTTGTGTTTCGATCGCCATGATGGAGAGAAGACTATATAGAACATTAGGCACGTTCATCCTCCTTTCGTGCCTCATGTGGCTCAGGAGCTTGAAATGTACTGAATGCAAGTTTGATAAACGTCCCTCATAGGTGATATACCTTATAATGTAGACAACTGCCTGCTTCCATGGTTTAGGTAGAGATTCTTTTTGCACCCTGCTTGTCTATGCTAATATGCAGGTCGCCATGTACTATAAATTCTACTCTGGCCGACCTGGCATCCCTAGAGGCAGGGTAATGCTCGCCATTAGTAGGTAACCCTGAAACTTCTACAATTCTCTCCTCAGTTGCCACAACTTCTAACCCTTTTACTGTGGCTTTTCCTTTAGAGAATGTTTGAGCGAATTCGAGTGCAATGCCTTCGTCAAAACCATCCAACTTCATGAAATAATCAAACCATCCACAACGTTGAAATTCTACCAGGAATTGTGCATCTTGTAGCAAAACATCATGAACTGAAAGCTCATTCTGAATTAAGCCACCTCCCATTATCTAAAATCACTATCTCTCAACAAAATTTCCTTCCTTTGCAATTTCTGTTATGAAAACCAACACCTTTCTGCTAAATTTACACTGCTAGCGTTGATTGAATTTCCTTCTTTGTCTCTATTTTTACCATTTACTACTTATAACTCAAGATTACGATAGGGCAATTAAGGTGAGAAAAGGGGTGATAAATGAGAGCAATAATGGAAAGAATTGGCAGCTCAGTTAACATCACCTCACACATGCGAGCTAGATTTTCAAATCGGCTTATTTAAATGTTTTGATGTAGCCAAATTATGATTTGACACATAAGCAGTATATTTGCATTTTTTATTCCCCCCCAACCTAAATTTGGACATGTTTCCACACATGTGACAAGGGAGTGATGATTTGACAAGAAGTAATGACATATTACGTAATCACCTATAGTAACATGCCATGATTAAATAAATGCATTTAAAAGGTAATTAAGTGATGAGAATGATCACGTACATACCTAAGCGTGCGAAGGATGCGTTACAAAGATCATGGAGAGAAAGTACCGTTTTTCCTTTTTTAGAAATAATTGAGCAATTAATGAAAGTGACACGAAGTGAAGTGAGGAGGAATGAAATGATGGAAGAGAGAGAAAGGTGATATGGATGGACGGATGGGCGGATGGGTGAAGAAATGGATTTCCACTGGAGTGGAAATATTTATTGTGAAAAGTACGTACCTTAATTTAGCCAAAAGGTGGGACTCTATGTCCACCACTTTCAGTTGTAGGAAGCTCGTGTGTTGAACATTGGGTGAATTGTTGTAGGAGCTCTTTCTTAGTTTTTGTTGGATCGACTTGGATTCCTTTGGGAGAAATGTAGTGGCCCAAAACTACACCTTTCGAATAAGCATACACTTTCCATAAGCAGGTGAAGGTTGTCTTCTCTTGGTCCTCAGGTGTAATTGGAATCTAGTTGTAGCCACTGGATCCGTGTAGGAAAGAAAAGTATTGTTTTCCTGCAAGTGAGTCCAAAACTTGATCTATAAAAGGCAAGGGGAAATGATCTTTCTTAGTGGCAGCACTAAGTTTTTTGTAGTCAACACAAACTTGCCACTTTCCTTTCTTTGGCACGATCATTAATGTAGGTACCCACTGGCTGTTTGAAATGGGATAGATAAATCCATCATCTAACAATTTTTGTAGTTTTGTTTTAACAATTTCTCTCAATGCAGGGTTGATTTCTCATTGAGGCTGCCTTACTGGTTGACAATCATCTCTAATGTAGATCCTATGAGTGCAAAGCTTAGGATCTAGCCCCTTCATATCATTATAGTCCCATGCAAATGCATGTTGATGAGGCTTCACTAAGCCTGTTATTGTAGGAACAACGTTTGTAGGAAGAAAATCTGTAGGAAGAACGTTTGCAAGAACAGTGGCTGCAGGAAGAACGTTTGCAAGAACAGTGGCTGTAGGAAGAACAGGCAGAAGTGTTTTGACCGAAGTAGAAGATGATGCTTCCTCCGCTTCATAATGGTTCTGAATTATACTAGATAACACTGCATCTCCGTCTTGAAACTGCAAGAAAGGACTTCTATCTAACATCATGAGCTGCGCTACTAAGTTAACTTCCTCAACCTCTTCACCAACTTGTGGCCATACAAAATCCTCTTCATTATGGGTCGGTTGAGCAGGAAGATAAAGAAAAAGGTTCCTAGTATTCTTGCCATGAGAAATAGTCACATCACTTAATCGACACCCAATATAAGCGTCCGTTGTTGCAAACCATGGCCTTCCAAGAATAATAGGATATCCTTCTAGGGTTGCCTTAGGAGAGAGGGTCATGAAATCTGGTGGATACTCCCAAGAGTTCAGAATTACCACAAGGTCTTCTATTATACTATCAGCAAGCTGCATGACAGTAGGAGTAGATCTCATACTTGCAACATTTAGCTGCTGCAAGATGTCCCTAGTCATCGCATTGGTTGTTGCCCCCAAATCAATCAGGGCATTTTTTACTTGGGTCCCATTGATAACAACTGCTTCCACAGGTATTCCTAGGTCATTATACTTGGGAATAGTCACTTTTCCCAATATGATATCAGTGAGTTGGCCCACCACATGAACTGTAGTTGGGTCTTTCTTCTTCCTACCTGGCTTCTTAATACAAGCTTCCTTGATAACTTTGTCGTAGATTGGAACGTCCTTTATGGCCTGAAATAGGGGTATCTGAGCACATATATGCTTTAGCTGATCCATGATGTCAAAAGTTGTATCTTCCTTGTCTTCCTTCTTCTTGGCAACTTCTAATCTCTGAGGAAGTGGTGGCTCTTGTGCAGTCTTCTTGGTTGGAACTGGTTTAGGATTTTTAGGTAAAGATGGCTGAACAAGATCATTCAAAGGTTCCTCTTCCACAGGTAGCTCAGTGATGGTGGGTGTGGAAGGAGTTAGTAAAGTAGTTCCTAAATGCAATTGGATGTCACTTATACTCACAACATATGCAGGGAATTGATTTGAATCAACAAAGTACACTGGCTGCTGTTGTGGTGTGTTATTTCGGCAGGGTGTGGGCTGAGCTGGTAGTTGAGTAGGTTCGGGTGCATTGGAGCTTGAATTAGTAGGTGGAGGTGTTATAGTAGGCTACTGGGATTGAGAAGATGGATGCATGCAACCAACTGCCTGGTTTGGCCCAAAAAATTATATTGGATCTGGTAGCATGCCTTGTCTTGGAACCCAGGGCTTCCTCTATGCAACAAAGTAGACTTGATCTTCCTCAATCTGAATTGGTTTGAACTCAGGTGGAATCTAGTTGTCAATGTTAGCTACCATCTTGCATCTGCAATCCTTCTTCTGTCTACAATGAGGGCAGTATTCTATCAACGTTGCCTCTGCCTCCTCATGGTTGTCTTTGGCCTGAAGTGTATCCAACCGAGTAGCTAGATTGTTTGTAATATCTTGCTTGAAGTTTGCCAACAAATTAGTAATCTTTGTCCTTGAAATTCCACTGGTAGATGACTTACCCACAAAAGATTGGTAAGTTCTATCTTTCTTTGAAGCTGTCCTGGAATAGTTCTGACATATTTTCTTGATATCTTGCTAAGGAACTTGAGTGATATCTCCTTCTGCCATCAGGTCCAAAGCATCAGTGCAACTCTCATTGATTCCTCTCAGGAAAAGCAACTTCTGTGATTCTTCATTGAGTGTATGGTGTGGATATTTTTGCAAACAAAATAGAAACCTTGAAATGTAATCTTCCAAGCTCTCATCTTCCTTTTGTTGCATCCTAAAGACATTGCCTCCTCTCGTATCACTACCCCTGCAATATTCCTTGTATTTTCCAAGGAACTTTGTCTTCATGTCCTCCCAAGTTTCCATGACATCTCTGCCTAGACTCATAAACCATCATAGTGCAACTTCTTTTAAAGTGGTAGGAAATAGCTCAAGCCTAGGAGCATCAGTGGTACAATCATGACTCTGGCAAAGTATGTCAAACTAAAACAAGAGGGTATCACCCATGTATTCTTGATGGATTCCCAAGGAAAAGGGGTTATCAATCTGGTTTTGATCTTCAGTGGAGGCTTCAGAACTTAGTCAAATTAGGATATGCGTCAGAAAAGGGAAATGGTTCCTCTTTCTTCTTCGTTTTCGGGCAGACTTCGAAGTTCAACTAGTTGAAATGGATCAGGATCCTTCTTCTATACATATGGTATCAACTCAGCATCAACTAACTCACACAAAGAATGGCGAATCATTAGTTGTCTAAATAAGGGGTATTCTAAGATCAACTCAACAGAAGTGTTATGGCAGAGAAACTATCAATGACTCCAAAGGACTTCCTAGCTTGACACCATCCCTAACAATGACGCCAAAAATGTTGGTCTCCTACAATGATCTGATAACTCATCCTTTACAACCATGATTCAGAGATTAGACATCTAACCTGAATAGTTATTTTGATCATCATGAAGGTGCATTTAAATTTTCAACCCAAGGACGTGAACTTGAAATGGGCCAACATAGTGTGTGCACTAGGAACTCTTAAGTAGCCATTTCTAATCTACAACTAAGAAACACACAATAAGGGAAGTAAATTTCTTGAAAATGAAATAAAGAAAATGTTGAACATCAACCAACAACTATGCTAAAATGAAATGCATAACAGGAAGAAAATATCTGAGCAGCAAACAAGAAGCTACTTTTTCTGCTTTGGTTGTAGGAATAGACACATAATGGACTTCTAGTGGTTACAGGAACAGTCGGTGCCAGATTTCTAACTAAGTACTAAACAGGAAATAATAATTAAACTAATTAGTCTAAAGAACATATTACTCACCAAGTGGCCCCCCTTGGATGAGTATCCACTAAGACTAATATGAACTCAAATGCTTAAACTCAAACTATCATCTCATTCATTGGAAAATGTATAAACAGAGTAACATCATGGCTATGTTGAAAAGTGGAGAATGCTTAATACATTATCAATATCATTTACCAACAACAATCAAGAAATAAGAACCCCCAAGAAGAAGATTCAAATCCTTATTTATTCTATCAGCTAAACAGGGCAGTCAACTCCCACTAACTGAGAGGATGTCATTTAGGGAAAGCGAGGTAAAGAGTGGCAAAGTGGTTACGTCTGCAGGGAATCCAGTCAGACATGCATGCCCAAACATGGACTCAGCGCTGCAGTAATGCCCGCGATTGCTCAATGCCATAAATACAAGGCGGTTACAATTGATTATCGTGGGGAATTTGTTGCCACCGTCCTTCAGTTGACTCCTTTGAATGATTCACCTGCATGATCATCTAATGATTTCATTTCTCAACTTAGCATCCACAAATTGTGTCCTGCATAGCGATGTCAGTACACATAATAATTGCACATCTATAATCACCTTAAAGAACATTCATCAACCATATGCAAAATCAATGTAGATAATCCACATAATATGCCAATGTCATTAAAACTTCACAGAGATAGAGTTAAACCCAATGTCAATGGTTTGAGGGAAACATTATGCAAATATTAACACTTAACTACTAAAGTTCATGACATTTCCAACAATTGGACTATAAATTCTACCCAAAATTTGACCAAAAACTAGGCTCATCAGTAACCACCATGGATGAATAGCTATAGTGAATGCTATTCAATCTATTATTCACTCCTCTATTCAAATGCTCCAATACTGTAGTGACAATCTCCATGTTGCTATTTAAAACCTCCTTATCATGATTATCACATTTCTCTTTATATTCAATTAGCTGCATGAGCAACTCCTCCTTGCTAATATCTTCTTCATCTTATGGCCTTTCTGGTGTACTAGGCTCCATTATTGAAATAGGCACACTTCCCATGTTGTATGACACAATTTCCCATGAGGAACTCACTTTAGTGGTAAATTCAGGGGGTGCAGTTTCTTGTAAAGTGGTAGGGGAGTCAACATTAGTCTGCTTATGCTTTCTTGGTTGCAAACTTTGCAAATTATCCTCCAATAATGCTACCTTTGTCTTTAACTATATATTGTATTGTTCAAGCTTTCCATATCTAACCAACAAATCATTGTGTTATGTCCTAAGCTTCTCCTTTTCCATAGTTACAAATTTTATAATGGCCCTTGTGAATTGTGCAACATGTACTAACATGTTTGCTGCCTCTAGAGCTGATGTTTTTGACACCCTCTTTATTATTAGGCCTCCACTGTAGTTAGGTGTAGCCTCAGCAATGTCAAGCTTCCTGGTACTTGGGGCTAAAGACCAGATAGCTAATGCATCCCATTTTTCATTGAAGGAAGACCCTTGCAATGCAATTGTAACCTCTTTTTTTGAATTGTAGAGTGGCCTATCACATCTCTTTATTGTATCAAAAGCTATGGCAAAAGCTAAATCCCATTTTGGAAGTAATAAAATACCACTATTTCTCACTAATTATCTTCCTTCCTTTGCAATCATCCTTTGGAACCTAGCTCTCATCTCATTCAAAACCTTTGTCTGGATAGCAGCATCAGGTAATTCTAGATGAAGGATTTTTTCTATGGCCAGGATTTTGACATATTCATCTTTTTTAGCCCTGTATGAAAATTCTATAAAAGCTTGAGACTTTACAAATGAGTCATCATCCAAAAACCTTGTGCATGCTTCCACTCGCATATCATCTTTTCCATTGAGCCCAGTGAGATCAAATTTACTCAATCTCATACCTAATTGTTGTGTTACCCTCATTGTTGGTGTAGTGGGAATTCCTTCTTGCATTTCTCGCTCTGATACCCAAATTTCATCATCAAAGTCTTCATTAGCATAGTCCACCAAACCAGTTAATTCAACCTTCTACTTCTTTAATGGTGGCTCTTTTTGTGGTGATGCACTAACTGGTGGAGCATCAAGATCCACGACTTCAGGCTTTGTTGTCCTTGGAGGAGATGGTGGTGGTACTTGTGGCATAGGAGAAGGAGGCTTGTGCTCCTCTTGTTGAGAGGGAGGAGGAGCTGCATCATTTTTCTTTGCCTTACTCTTTCTCCTTACAAAGAACTTTATTCTGGGTTCTTCGGGGGCTTGAGATGTAGATTTCTCTTCCATAGAAAGGACTTCTCCCCCACCCTATTCTTCTTCAATGGGGTTTTTCCCCTTATCCTTACTTATCACCCCTTTAGTTTCAAGGTGGCCCATTATTGTCTCAAAATTTTGGGATACATGTTCCACCTTTTGCATTGTATTTTCAATCTCTGGGAGAACCCTAAAGTCTAGTTCTTCTTTCTTTATCTTTCTTTGCATCTTATTGAAAGTAATCCACCTTGCTTTTCTTTTTTCTTGTTCCAAAAGGTTAAACTCATTTCTTATCACAACCTCTGGATATTGGAAAATGTGCACAAATTTGTAACTCTTGTTCCTTTCCTTCAACCAGGCCATGAAACCTTCAGGATCATGTCCAATCCTCTCCACTGATCTTTGCATGCGGTGGGCCTTGAGTATATCATGTATTTTATTCCAACCTCCTTTTGTCAATACAAAATCACAAAAGCATGTGTACAAAGGAATGCTCCTATTCCTTGATTTAACAGATATTCATTTTCCACACTTCCCAATTGCCATATCACCTCAGGGAAACCAATTCTCTTTGGCACATATCTTGGTAGCAGGTGAGGTGCAACAGTGGAACCATACATTCTTAAAACAGTGTAATCAGGATACAGGATAACATCTCCCCAATTGTGATCAACTCCTAGCTCAGGCCTTCTCTCCCTTGGTCTCAAGAAGTCATGTAGGGCTATGGGAATTCTAGGTATATTCACAACCAAGGCTCTCTTCAATTCTAAAGCAAAAAAGTTTCAAAATGTCACATAATCATATGTCCTATCATCCTTGTCTAAAACAATAGTCCAACACTGCACATGAAAATCTAAGTTACCCTCCTTCCTATCCAAAGTCATATTTTTCCTGAAGTAAGGTGCACCTTTGAACAGAAACATATGCATCAACAATGAGTACCAGCTAAACCTTACTCCATCTACACCTTTCTTCAACCTTATCAAGCCCTCGTGAATCTTTTCTTCAAGAAACCTCGCATAATCATACATTGTACAATATTGGGGGTGCTAAATATGGGCTGCCCTATACATCTATGCCATAGGCATTCCTATGACATGATCATAACCAATTATCTGGAAAATCGGATAAAATGTTTTTTGGAAGTAGGGAACAAAATAACTAACAGGAAAAGGCTCCTTATCATGTTTCCCTATTGCAATCCTTCAGCCTTTAATTTTTGCTAGATATCTTGGCAGGATGTGAACTCTAAATGCAATCTTAGTCTTGTTATATTCCTCCTTAAGAGTGTTTTCATTGATCTTAGGCATTCATCACTCCACCTAGTGAGTTTGAAAACACGAGCAAACTCCTCCTTAGTAATTTTGACCATTTCCTTCCCATCATATGTTCTTATAGTTCTTGTAACTGGGTCATAATTAGTGGCCACTTCTTTGAGCAGATCAACATCCATGTAGACATTGGGTACAATCAACTTCCCCATGTCACAATTCCAAGGGTTACCTACTGGGATACTCAGGTTTCTATTCTTGAACTAACTATATAATAATTCCCACCCAGTATAAGGTAATATGGCGTCCATAATAGAATTTTTCTTATCAATAAAACCCTCTTCTACTTGCATACCTTTGAGAAGCAGCTGACCCTTAGGTTTTTCACCAGTCGAGGGTGGTAACTGGTCAATAAGGTCTTTATTTAAAGGCCTTTTGGGAGCAGAAGCTTCCCCTTTAAACGAAGACGCTTTTGATTGTGCTTTGGGATCCATGACACAA
>VDFB02047230.1:14620598-14630653 GCA_007258455.2 Sequoia sempervirens | reverse complement strand
ATTAAAACTGAAAATATCATGACATTGAACTTTCAAAACAAGAACATTGGTAATGTTTAACATTAAATTTAAAGTTTAAACACACAAATGTCAAAGAGTCAAAGAGTTCATACTACATATTTGATATTACATATTGAAATTTAGAAATGTCGATTCATTTTTTTTCTTTTCATATGGAAACTTGCCGAAATGTAGGGTTTTCTTTTTTTTTTTAAATGAAAAATTGAGGAGACGTCTCAGACGAGTTTTCGGTAGGGAGAAATGTGTCCCAGTATCCGAGGCGCGTCCCAAGGGGTCGGAGACACGTCTCCGTGCAACTATACAAAATAGATAAGACAAAAAAGAACAGTCAAGTATAAGGAAACTAGAAAAACAGTTCAGGAAAAGAAAGGACAAAAAAACACTCTAGCATAAGGAGAAGGCCAAAATCTGAAGCCCAACCAACACCTAGGTGCATTAAAAGCATATTTGCTCCAGCACTGGAGAGGGGAATGGGAGTTGTTGCAGCAAGATAAGCGTTCTATATTGAGTGTAAGCCTCACTCCATAATAGGAGAGACGGCTTGTGTCCATAGAGGAGTTGATCTGTACCAAGGCCAGGAGTGCTATGAAGGATAACTTATGGACCAACCAGGAAATGATCCCAACTAGCTAACCTGCAAGTTTTGTTAACATGCAAATAAAAATATTAAACAAATGTGGAAGCACCATTACATATTCAATCAAAACACAAGATAGCGGTTAAAGCTTATCTACTCATCAAAGACAAGATAACATACATGTCTGCCCAATGCTGGACTTATAACCAAAGCTATGTATTCCTATGGGTCATGAGTCAGATTCAAAGATGGATCATGTAGCATGATTTGTTTAGTTTCCCCAACCAATTCTTGATCTGCAGGTTGTGGTGTCATGAAGTCTCCAAGCACTGGAGAGGCTGATTGTTCAGTCACCAGATCCATGTGCCCCTTTAGTGTCTCAACCTTGTCTCGTGGCATTTGTGGGACTTGAAGAAGTGATGTGTACTGATAATACACTGCAAACTGTGAATGGAGTTCACAAGGAGCTGTGAATCTAGCTTGTATATGCTCTGATCAGGAGTTTCATTTGTATCTTGCTCCATTGGAGCCATGTTTACATTATGATTGTATTTAGCTTAGTATTACCAAGCTCAATAGGTTGTATACAGTACATCCTGTTAGAGATTCCGCACAATGGGTTGATCAACAAAATATTATTTCATTATGGGTATTCTTCTATATAAGCACATATAAGCTCATTTCCTTTCACATTATTCATGTTAATTGCCATGGAATCAATGACCTCTTGGAATTTAATAGCACTTTTAGCATTTGTAATTGAAGTGATGATAGTGCTTTTTCAGCATACGAGTGTAATAAACTTATGAATTCATTTAGGCATTCTATTTCCATATACAGGATGAATGTTGTAAATTTATGATAGTAAAGACTTCACAACCTTTATTGTTTCACAGAATCAAATGTGTTAATAAATGATAGCGTCGGTCAGATATGGAGGACAATTGCTGCAAGCACCATCGTCATTCATACCTGATACGAATTTATCTTTTATTTTTCTGGAAATCATATCATACGAATTTATGAGTATAAAATTCGAATTATATTTAATGTTATATTCTAAATCGAAACTTATATTCTTATTCGCCTTATAGTATATATGTGTTATACTATCGGTTCATTAACTGTGTGTTTATATTAAACCCGCGTTCAAAAGAACACGTCCCATGAGTGGATGTGTCTCCACTTGTGGAGACACGTCCTCTCATGAGACGTGTCTCTTAGAGACAGGGTTTTCTCTCATACTTATGGCGAATCCATTCCTTGATATGCAGACATAGAAATCAGATAATGTTCTGCATTCAGCCCATTAAATCAACAAATCTGGAAATCGAAAACTGTGTCTTAGGATCTTGGTAGAATTCTGGAATCTGAGAATACATATCGAACCCTTAGTCTCTAATTCTTGTCAGTAGATTTGTTTACATTCACAAAATGTTTCTAATACCTCAAAAACAAGTTCCCAAACAAAAAACAGATTCAATCTAATTCAATAAAAAGTAAAAACACTAAAAAGAATTCAATGCATAATACTAACCATTGATGGATCCGCCTCCAAACATCCTCTGGAAGCAAAACATAGCAACGACCATCTAGTAACATTTCCTGGAGTTCGGATCCAGGTGATGATTCCTCACGGATTAGATCAAAAGATAGTTCTGAATCGTCAATGCCTATCAAGTTTGGGATGCTTGAAGTTTCCTCACAGAGATTCAAACGGTATAGAGTAGAATCTTTGCTTGGGGCAGTTCTCTTGTCTTGAGAGACTGATTCTTCCCAGCCTCTCCACCATCTAGAAGCCAAAAACAAATGAGCAAAACCACAATCACAGATAAAGCAAATGATACATATCTGAAAGAGTTCTATCTTAATAAATATTCTTAAGTAAAATCTAATGTCAGGCTAGATTAAAACAAGGGATATATCATATATAGAGATAATTGGAAGAAAAATCCATGTATATTTTCTTGCCTAAACATGGGTAGTCAATTTCAAAAGCAAAAACATCAAAAGACTATATTTTGATAGATACATTACCAAATGAAAAATCTATCTCAATTCTTCGGATGCATCTATCTGACATTAAAAACCCATATTTCACTGACAATAAATTAAGTTTGGATATTCTGAATGAATAAAATAAAACATCACCAGTAACTAACTGATTAAGGTTCTCCGCTCAAAATGCCTCAAATAAAATTCATAATTATCTAAATAACACCCACTGAAGCAAAATTATATATGAGTCTATAACCTAAGGCTTCATGTCACAGACTATGAAAAGGTAAAGACAATCATGAACTTTTTAGGCCGAAGACTAAGCAGCATACCAATGCATATGAGACTCCCCTTTAGGAAAGAACAGGACTTTTGCACAGACTAATAAGCGTATGTCTCCTCAAGTGCATATGATCATTGTCTCCAGATAAATAATAACCAAACCATGTTCTATGCAACTCTAGGCCTTGGAATATTTAAAAAACGATGTAAATGGACTAGATATATGAGATACTAGATGAGAACAGGCATTTATCATGTAAGACATTGTCAGTGGGACATTGTACTAGGAACATATCAAACACTATTGGTACAACTTGTTTTTCAACTTGAAAACATGATTAGAAAAACTTTATTCTATGTTCCATGGTGTTTCCAGGGCAGGGATTGCATAAAGCATAAGAAACACTTCCACGACAGCAGCGGTTGGGTTGAGGGACACTAATTACTAAGGAAAATGTATTAAATATAGGAAATTTAAATTATTCATATCATAAAGCATTCATCGTAGTCATTATAGAACCATATTACATAACTTTCATGTTAGGGATGGATTGCTGGTGCACAGATCAATAAAGAGTTGAGACTTTGTCTGCCCAAGGGCAACCATGGTGCTCATGGAGACCCATAAGGCCCAAGTGATCTACATAGCTTCCCAAGAATGTCACCCCTTTCTATGTACTGCCTGATTTACTTTCCAGGAGCAGTAGATGTCTGTTTTCATTCTAATTTCAGTTAACTGATTGCTATTTAGCTTACATTAGCCCTTTCATAAATATTCTTCTTTCTGGTCTTTAAAAGAGACAGTTCAATTTATGATATTTCAGCAGTTTCCAGAAATTACCATTTTTTTTAAGAGATATCAGATCTCATTTCTGACAGGGTTTCAAGTTTTACAGCTTCAGTTTAATATTTTCCAATAGTCTCAGTCTTCAAATTTTTGTTCAAATTTTTCTAAGGTTTGCTCCAGTAAAAGCTGGTATAACCATGTCTATAACAGTGGTATTAATGCACTTTCTCAACCTTACAGATGATCTAGCAATGGATTCAAGTGTAAACACTCAACATAGCAATAATTCCATAAAGGAAGCAATAAGAGGCCCCTTGGGTGGGAAAGACACAACATGGATGAAATTAGCCAAAACATACATTTGTGGATAGTGGCCATGGATATCTCATTTCTTGTAGTTATCTACATCATTGTAAGTATCCTACAAGTACACTTGACCCAGAACACTGGCTCACTCACAAGAAGAAAATTACAAAACCTAAAGTGGATTTCAATTCACTGGAGCCTCACTGACTGCACGCAAATTAGAAAAATATGTAGTGATTTTGCCAACCCAGTTCTAGGAAAGTTTGCCTGTTCTTGGCTTTATCCAGCCAGCACACATGCACATTCTTATAAACCTATTTAGCAGATTCTATGAAGTGTGTCGATCAATTTTGATGATAATCATCACATTTTTCATTTGTGTGTGCCCTTCTGCATTATTGTGTGTCACTCATTCTGTCAGTATTAGAGCCAACACCAGCCACTTCTCGCATTGTTTTTCTGAAATTTTCACATCTGCTATTTCTACCTCTCACTCAACTATTCTCAATCAAGGCCAATTTTTTTAGTTTTGGGTGAGAATTTTCATCTTTCTCCAGCGAGGTTCCTCTGATTGCTACTGAAACTGTCTCAATTCAAATTTCTGCTTGCCCTCTTTCTTTCAATGGTAGTTTTTTCTTGCTATTCATTTGTTTTTTTGGTTATTGGGGGCCAGGCCATCCTGGGATGGCTAGCTGTTTCTGTCATATTTTCAGTCCAGCTAGGGAGCCCAGGGCTGGCCATAACCTAGAATTTATTAGCACATTCAAATCCAATATAGAACGGTAAATGACACACTAAAATGGCAAACTAAAGGATACACTAAAATAGCACATTAAACGGCACACACTAAAATATCTGTCACTGAAATATTATTGAAAATATCCAAAAGCTGGCATTTGCTATTGATAAAAGTTGGCCTAACCCTGGTTTTCCCCAATTATTTCAAAATTCAAAATTAAATGGTACGTTGAAGAATACAGTTTGTAAATGGCCAGTACCAAAGACCTGGTTTGATATGTTCAATTTGTCAAATTCAAATTCCCGTTAGGCATACCAAACATGAATTAATGGCCATTGTTTGCTGACTGACGAATAAGGGTAAACTAAAGGAAAACAGGACTTGGAAGATATCTCATAGTAAAGAACGGTAGTTTGTAGAAAGCTTTTTGGACTTGTAGATAGTTTGATAGATTGTGAAATCTTACTTGCCTTAAACCTTAACATTTAACTTAGAAGTACGATGCGCAAGCCTTGCTCTGAAGTTATTTTCAAGATTCAGTTTAATAATTAATTTCACTGTCTGTGCAAAATGGACCTTACGTCAACACATGGCAACATGTTTTCCATTGGCATTATTCTTATACCAAATGACATAAAATCTCCTTAACTAAAAAAATGCACTGCAAGTAGTAAAAGGTGTAATAGTATATACTGCACAACTACTGGAAATATTTCATTAAGAGAACAAAGACATCCTTTCAAGTTTTTTTGGATTAGCGAATCTAAATAGATCTGCTCTAATTGTTTATTCATTTGCAGTTGAAACCAATAATCACACGACGAATCCAGCATAGCAATGGTTGAAAGAGGCGTAATTATTGGTCCTTATCAAACATTATTGATCCCCGAAACAACAGAAAGAGCAGAAGAGAGACATATCGGATTATTCAATTTTCAGTTTAACCTAATCTTAATCTGGTATCAAGCAAATAACAACTGATGAGATAAAATGTGAAATAATTGAACCATTGTTTCCGGTTTCTAGGTTATTCCATGAGGAACAAATTTGCTAAATAAGAACAGATAACCAGAGAATTTTGGTCGAATTTGAGGAGAAACCATTAAAAAATGAAATTGAGAAAACAAGAAGGGAGGGGGCACCTGTAATTAACAATGTAAACCCCAGCGGGCTCCTTCATGGTTCCACCTGCAAACTGTTTCTCCATTCCACTGAACCCTCCTAGGTTGCCGGCATCAAATAAATAAGCAGATCCCGTTCAATGCAACTCCGGCACCTGACGATGCAGTCCAGTGAAGTGAATTGTATAGCTTTTTGGCGTCCACACGAGCCAAGACGAAGAAGAAGAGAAACTGTCTACGAGAATGATAGCAGAGTTAAATTTGTTGATTTGGAATGGACAGCAACCGTTGCTTCATATGGACGGCTGAGATTCCTCCTCTGTAGTCACAGTGGGGGCTTCTTTTTCCAGAGTAATTTAGTTGCTTCTTCCTTTTGGTTTGTTTTTTTCTCAGGTAACTTCCGCATGGGCATCGTCAATCTAACGGTTGCTGATGTCCGATCTGCGATGAGGTGGCAACAGCAGCGACGTGTGGACCTCTAATTTGTAGCGAAGACTGTCTTTAACACTAATTTTGAGTAGGTTTGTCTGTTGTTTAATTTTTTGCGTTAAATGGCAATTTAAATTTCTATTATGATTTTAGAGTTGGTTTTTTAAACGGACATATTATTTCAGTAAATCTGAATATCTTAAGAATTTTAGTTTCTTGTGATTTTTACTTGGCAAATCTTTTGGGGATTTAAATCAAATATATTTTATATTTTCATGATAGCAAGGGTGGCGGGTAGCCATCTTGAATGGGTTAATAAAAATTATTAATTAAAAATCATATATATTTTAAATTATAAAATAATTTTCAAAAGATATATATAAGATATTCGTAATGGTTTGTTAATTTAATTTAAATATTTTAACCATTTCAAAGTGATTTTCATGAGTAGTTATTAGATTAATATAATTTTAGTATTTGATTTAAATTTTATTTAATTAAAAATTTGTGAAGAAACGAGATTTAATATAATTTAAAATTTGTAATGTTTTATTTTCTCATAAATATCATTAATATGAGATTGACTACAACAAATTCAATTATGAATTTATGTTAAAGTATTAAATACTAATTTTTTAATCATAATATTAATTTTCTTCAAATGAAATGTTTTATCTCCCTTCATGATTAAATACAAAATTGATGTATATAACTTTATAATGATTTAAATGTTTTTTATTTCTTTTACTTTTTAATTTATATATAATTAGATTTATGGAATAGTTTTTTATTGAAAAGTATTTTTTAGTGGCTTTAATGGTGATGTGATGTGTATTCTATAAAAGTTGTGTATTTGAAACTAAAGGAAGGTATGATTGCACACTTTGTTGAAGAATATATTAAGTTAATAAAAAGCATTTCTTTTGTGGAGTATTATGAGAAGAAGCCCATATACTAATTTGGTTTAATTACTAACGTTCAATGTATGATGAATCTAAAAATAGATATTTCTTTTCAAGTAGGGTATATATTCAATTTGGTGTAATTGTTGAAGCATGATGTCAATGTTTCTTATCATTTTGATTTCATTATAAAGCAATATGTAAGAAGTAGGGTGTAGAAAATAAGATCAAGGTCATTTATGGAGGAGAGGGTTAAGCGGCATGGGGATTAGAGTTTACAAGCAATGGTAGTGGAGGAGGCAAACCCCTCCCCCACGAAGGTTTGTTCTTCCCTGTATGTGTCCTCGTAAGCCTTTTAAATTGTTTCTCATTTATTGCCTTTCGTATTTGTTTTTGTGTGTCATGTCTTTGGGTGGCTTGAAAATCTGTTTGCATTTATGATTTGGCTATCGCTATTGAGTTTCATGGTGTGTAAGCAATTATGGAAGGGGGTACAAGTACCCCTGAGGACCCTGCAAGCGAGCCGAATGGGGAGAGGGCCATTAATTCTCATAACAAGTCCTTCCAGGATATAGTGGTTGAGGAGAAAACCATCATTTCACCTAGTGCCAGATTCATTGTGCTTCTTAGTAATGAGGACGATGACAACAATTTGGATGGAGGAGGAAGGTAAGTGCTCCTCTACAAACCCTAAAAAATGGTCGTTTTGCCTAATTTTGAAATGATCGATGCAATAAAAAATGAAAGTAATTGGTTAAAAGATGTGGTTGTGTTTTTAGCGACCATGGACACTTTGAAACTCTTAACCATGATGTTACACCCCCAAATTGTGTAATTACTATTTACTATTACTACATAGGGTAAATATGAATGTAATGTGAATTCTAGAGATGAATAAATTGTGCTCGTACCTTGTTATCAATGTGAATTTTATCTCATTTGATGTTATCTCGGTTGATGTTATTTCATGGAAAAATACTACATATGTGAATGGATGGTTATTGAATTATTCTAACTTTGAAGATGTTTTACGTATACTGCATATGTTGTGAACAATTGACTGTCGTGTGCATGTGCCAGTGGATGCAGGTATATGTTCCATTCCTCCAAGCGGAGGGGAAGTATCGCTCAAGAGAAGATCTTGGTTGAGTAACCAGTAAAAGTAAACTATTTGAGCATACACACACACCACAATAGAATGATTGAGTTGAGTCAATTTGTGGGAAGTTAGTAAGTCATCCTCGATTGATATGTCTGCATTAGAAGAGACTTGTTTACTACTGCATGCATTATTGGGTGATGTTTATTTGTTTGATCTTTTGAGATCTTTCTTGTACTATTACAATTATATTGACAAGTGGGAAGTATGTGGAGTATGTGTATATATATGCACATACATGTCAATGGGATCTAACGACATGTATATGCACATGTATAGATGTACCACACATAAATACTTATCAATATGATAGTAATTGTGAATGGCTAAATGTGAATCGAATGTGAACATATATATATATATATACGTATCCATATGTATATGTGTATTGATACACGTCTACGTTGGCAGATGGACATGCTCATACAGATGCATCGATATAGATATACATGCATATACGTGTACATAGAGGTATATACTTTTATACATATATATATATATACATACATTTGATATATTGTATTTATTACATGTAAATACTATCTTGCCTATACTCTTTTATACATTTATATCAAATATATACTTACATATATGATATATATATAACATATATATATTAAAAAGAAATTGATTATCATTTATCATGATAGAGGTCGATATATAAAGGTTGACTATAGTCATTTATGACTATGTTATTAGAAGCCGATAGAAGTTGCTTATGACTATTTTGTGTTGCCGAATCTCACTCGTATTGTCACACGATATGAAACACTTAGATTGCATTTTGAGTTGCTATCTTATGTCGATACAAGCATGGACTAAATCGACGCCTATGTTTAAGATCAACTTTGACTTGGTAAACATATATGCCATGTTTTATACATTTGTCGATGACTTTGTCAAACATCTTAGTTGACTCATCTCCAAAGCAAATTGATAGTGCTTGGTGTTATGAATTGGTTGTTGATTATTTTTAATGACAAGGAAAACCATGCCAACATTGAGGAGTGTGGATGAATTTGGCGCCACCTCTAGAAACCTAATTGTTGTAAATATCTATTGCATAAGATAATTCGAATTGAGCATATGTAGATTGGAATGAGTCTTTGATTGCTGTCAATATTGCAAATCAACCTGTAGATAATTTTGTTGAGTATGAACTTAATAAGTCACCACCCTTTTGTTGTGTTCTATGTGTTACTTTGCATGGAGCTTGTTGTCCATTATCATGCCTAAACTGTAGGCTATGAAGTTACCACTTTGTTGGGTAAAAATTATGTAATCAACTTTTTGATAGATTACACAACTAGGACTTCAGCCACAACTATGTGAGATATAAATCTCTCCTCTCAGAAAGGGGAGGCGCCCTTCTTACTGCTGACAGAAGCGATAGTAAAACAAATAAAGTAATTACACAATGTACACAATACTTACGAAGTGGGGGGGGGGGTGCGTCACATTCATCCTTCTCTCTTTTTTCAAAGAAGATGTTTATAATGCTTCACTGTTGGAAGTTCTCAATTCACAATAACCTTAAATGATCAACAAGCAGTAATGCCAATACCTCTATCTTGTCAAAGCAAAGAGTAGAGATACCAGAAGTGATTAACGATAAACAAGTAAAATAAAAGGGAAAGCTCACGAAGGAACAAAGTCGTTTCGTAGCTTTATCAATGGTAGATCTATGAAAGACATATCGTTTGTTGCATTAGAAGCACAAAGTCTTCTTAGCTA
>VDFB02047230.1:14578054-14620498 GCA_007258455.2 Sequoia sempervirens | reverse complement strand
AGACACTTTCCAAAGAACATGGAGACACACAATTATCAACTTAGGATAGCAATTATAATGTCACCTATCCTAACAGTAACCACCTTAGTGGTTTTTTTGGGACTTTATTTATGATAATAATTCATTCGTAAACCTATCTAAGCCCTCATTTAAGGATTTTACAAATGGATCAAACAATTTATCTTTAATAAAATGCATCGTTGTTTCACGTCCTTACAAAATTATTTCCTCAATTTTAGGTGGTAGAAAATAAAATGGGTTCTTAGATTTTGTATGTGAAGAAAGGTCCTCTAATACTAAATATGACATGACTTTAATTATTTTTTTATTTGAAGATTTATTAAGGTAGGAAAGTATTGGTGTGAGAGAGAATTTGATGTTTCAGTTTGGACCAAACTTAGACCACTAAATTAAGGAATATATCTTGTCTAAAAATAAAGTTCAAAGAATTAACCCTACCTAAATTTTGATAAGCTTTCCAAAAATGTATTTTTTTAAAAAATTTAAAAAATTGCAGCCTATAAAGCAAATTAATGAAAGTTTTTACTAAAATTTGACCACTAAATTAAATAACTTATTTTATTTTAATGTTAAATTATAAATAACTAACCCTACTTAATTTTTAAAAATCTTTCCAAAAATGTAAAATTTTAAAACAAATTTTGAAATTGCAGTCTATAGAGCAAATTAATGAAAAGAAATAAAATATTAATAAATTTTAGAACACTTACCTTTAGAGTTTGAATTTTTTTTTTCCTGAGATTTTATCTAATGCATACCTCAAAACTCCAAAAAAATCATATCCAAATTCACACTGGTTTGGAAGCTATGGTGGAAATAAAAATGATGGCCCAAATCATAGCTTTTATACCACTTATTATGATATTTCTTGTAAATATTTATAAAAATAAAAAATGTAATAAACCACTTTGAGGGGGTGACCTCCAATAATAAGATAATAATATATGAATTCAATATTGTATGATAAGATATCTTAAGGATTCGAACGGAAGCTAATGGTCGAGCTTTCCGCTCTACAAAAACTAAGGTGTCACCCAGGCTAAGCCCTACGGGAAGGTCTCTCTGGGGAAGATTGGTAGCTTCCAGAGCAGGGAGAAGGCGGTTTCACGTGGTCAAACAAAGGCACGGTGTAGGATCTACACCAGAGTGATGTTGAGGGGTTTTAGAATGGCGGCAACACATAATGCGGCCATGAGAAGAGGAAACCCAACGCCTCAAACATGGGGGAAGCAGGAACAAACAAGGGGAGCGCTGCAAAAAAAAGTTTTCTTGTGCCGAACCTATTGGGAATGACTTCTCAGGAGAAGAATGGGGGTTGTTGTGTAGGTGGAGATTGTAGTGGAGGAAGAGATGGATGGGGTAGCCCAAAAGAAAGTGATGGGAAGCCTTCAAGACCAAACGATGGAGGCTTTGCTACTGCTTTTGATTCAATCACCTTGGAATTAGATGGAGAGCTGGTGAAAGAAGTGGCTTTCAATGAAAAAGTCTTCTTTGGGCTGGGCCTGATTGGGAGATTCATGGGTTTCTGGCCATGTTTTCTTGACCTTCATCAGGGGATTTCTAACTATTGGAGGCCCCTGTTGGAAGGGTATGTTCAAATTTATCCAATGGCCAAAGGTTTTTTTATTGTTATTTTTGAAAAAGAATAGGATAGAAATAAGATCTTCTGTGATTATCATTGGGACTGGGAAGAGAAACATGTACTGATGTTAAAGCCATGGCATCCAACTTTTAACCCAGCCACATAAGTGTTTGAGAGGGTCCCTCAATGGGTGAGACTTCCTAACCTCCCTTTACAGTTCTGGTTTGATTCATGCTTAAAGGCTATAGGGAACTCTTTGAGAACCTTTGTATGGTGGATGAGGGTTCTTCAAATCTTCTGCACTCAACTTATGCCCAAATTTTGGTAGAAATGAATGTGTCCGAGGTGCCCCCGAAGGAGATTCAACTAAAATATCCAAAGGGTTGTTGGGTGCAGCCCCTGGACTATGAAGGGGTGCCTTTTATATGTAGAATCTATCATCAAATAGGGCACTTGGAAGTTGAGTGTGCTAAAAATAGAACTAACAAATCTGCTTCTTGGTGGAAAGATGCGTCCACCCAACACTATATGGTGGAGAAACAGGAGGTGAAGCAAGGGAACTCTCAACTAAAAGGAACTGAGCTGGAAAGTCGGGCTTTAGAGGAGTTGAATCTAGTAGAGAAACCACTATTGTAGGAGACTAGAAATAAGGAGTAGCAACATATTAGGGTGGACCCAACTCAGGAAGGGTTTTCGGCTGAAAAAAATGCTAAAGTTGTTCTTAGTGGAAGTGTCAAGGAGATGACCGTTAAAATTGGGGCTGCTACACCAAAGTCTTGGGAAAGGAAAGGTGGAATGAAACATTAGATGAAAGAAGCTAGAAAACGGAAGACTGATGATCAACATGGGCAAGTTAGTAGTGGGAATGGTGCTTGGAGGAGTCCCCAAGATTTACCTTTGGACTGGTAGAAGGAGGTTGCAAGGTTTGAGGACGGGTGGCAAATGATCATGGGGAAGAAAGCAAAGAAGGAGAAGAAGAAGGCTTTTGCTACGGTCCTACGATCTCAGACTAAAGGAAGACCAAAGAAAGCTTCAAACTCTTGACCTGTTAGTAGGTGCTATAGGGGTTTGGAATTTAAGCTTGGTTGTTAGTTGTATTTAAGTCTTTAATCTTTGTGTGGGATGGATTGAGCTGGATTTGGGGGTAGCTCTTTGGCTTTTAATTTCAGTTTTGGGGGGGTGTGGTAGGGACTGCAATGGATGTTATTTTGGTATTAGCTTTGTGATCTTTTTATTTCAATCTTCAATAAAATAAACTTGTTACCGACCAAAAAAATAAAATTGTATGATAAGATGATATGGGAGAGAGTTTTCTTCCTTATTTATAGGCTAAACTATGTAGAGACACACTTCTTCATCCTAATTAAGAGGTATTAGTGTATTATCTAATATTTATGTTAGGGTTAAGCATGCCACAAGTGCTTATCCTTGAGAATTTATAAAATATACTTAGGAATATATCATATTAGGATCATAACATCCCATGGGATGACAAAGAAATCTGCTACGGTAATAAATTGGATTATGTTCTTTGAAAATAGGAGCTCCTACTTTTTAGTTCTCAGTTTCATGTATGCATCTTAGAATGTGCCTGAAAAACAATCCACCAACTTAGGAGATTTTTTTGCCACATGTCATGTATCTACCATATTTAATGTTAACTATTGCTAACAAAACAATTTGACTATTTTTTTAACATTAGATTAAAGATTTGACCAAAACTCATCACGAAACACCACCTAATAGTTGAACACAAAAATATTGTTTGTTATTCAAACAATTTCATATTTTAATTTTCAAATATAACTTTTGTAACACCTAAATGATCCCAAATATTTTTAATAACTATCATTCTTTCTATTGTAATCTTGCTTTGTTTTATAGAAAATAGAAGTAAAAATGATCTAAAAAAAACTATTATTATTTTTATATCTTACCCTAATTACATGGAGAGACTTACTATAAAAGAACCAACATATATTTAAAAAAAGGAAAACTATTAAGTAAATAAAATAACTCTTAGACAAATAAAGATAAAATAATTCTTAAGGAATTATAAAGTGAAGTAAAATAAATTAACTATTAAAATAAACAAAAATAAAATTTCAAATAAAAATAAAATATAAAATATAAAATAGTTTTAAAGTAAAATAAAATTAATTTGAATGTCACATTTTTTAGTTAGGTGTATTCAAGATAAAACAAAAGTAAAATAACTATTCCAATGTAATGAAATCTCGTTCATGGGATAATCAAGTTAATTCGAAGGCCAAAGTGAAGGATGACCCATGATGGGTTTGACTAGAAGAAGAATAGATTAAAGTAAACTTTGACAACGCCTCCCGTGAAAATTCAGGGAAATCAAGGGTTGGCTATATAGTTAGAGATTTAGAAGGCAATGTACTTGCCATTGTAGCAAAAAAACTCATAGTCGAGACGAATAATGAAGCGAAATTCCAAGCGGCTTTATTAAGTTTGCATACATGTTTAAGGTTAAAGAAAAAGCTTATTCATTTGGAAGGTGACTCAATAATCATCATCAACACAATTCACAACAAAACCATCCCAAATTGGAAATTAAATAAGTTGCTATCATCCATTAATGAGACCTTAACCCAATTTAAAGACTATACAATCACACATGTAGGGGAGAGGGGCCCATAGTGGAGCACCCTAACTTCGCGTTTCTCAAAATCCTACATGGAAATTTTAAATCAGTCCCAATTTTGTATAGCAGTTTATTTGGAAATTCACCTACTTCTAACTAAAGTTTTAGGGCCACATCATCAAATATGATGCCACATCAACATGCTTTTTGTTGAGGTATCAAAAAAAGGTGAGATCGATAGTGGTGCACTAAGTCATGTTTTATTGGTGCACATATGTGGCATTACATGATTTGTCAATATGTGGATAAAAAGTGTTTAATAATTGGATATTAAGGTGCTCTACTATGGGACCCATTGAGGACTACTTCTATCCCCACTATCAATCCTGCTCCACTATGGGCCCCTCTCCTCTTATCATAAGGCCAATGAAATGGCCAATCAACGTGCAAACTAGGCCATTGACATGCAAAACAATGATGCATTTTTGGACATGATGTGCGTTGATACAAATTTTCCATCCCAACCACCAGGAGGACAATGAAAATCATAAACGATTAATGTGAGTCCATTAACACCTGATTCAACTGTGGGAATAGGCAATATGAACTTCACAGACATGCCGAGAAATCATTTCCTTCCCCTTAGAAATCTAGACATCAATGACTCACTCAATTCATTGTGTCATGCAACTCGATCATGGATACATCATTTTGCTTCTTTGCAAAAATTCACTAGATGGTGTTCATGGGAGAAATAATAGAGGCAAGACTAAAGCAGGTTTTCAAGGCCAAATCCTCAATTATGTTTGCTTGGGATTGTGGATCCCATTTATAATTCATGTCGCAAGGTTTGATGGTAATTCTTGGCGATTGAGGGTGAAGATGGGTATCAAATTTTTAAACAATGATGTAGGGATCACAAATGTTGGAGAAGTTGATTGGTCCTTTGTGTGGAACACAAATTCAGATGACGAAACTACAATGATGGGTGATCAAGAATCCTCTAGAACTGGTAGTAAGTTTAATAAGTGGGAGGTATTTTCCACAGTGTGTTAGATTGTGATATTGTTATCAGGATTCAACCCTGTAGTTTTACGAGTCAAACTCATTGACCCATGTTTCATGAGTAGTGGTTCACAAGAACCCATCTCTTATGATAATGAGTAGTGCTTCACCTCTATGAGCATCACCTCTCATGATAATGAGTAGTGCTTCACCTCTATGAGCATCACCTCTCATGATAATGACTAGTGCTTCACCTCTGTGAGCATCACCTCTCATGATAATGAGTAGTGCTTCACCTCTCATGATAATGAGTAGTGCTTCACCTCTATGAGCATCACCTAGATACAATGAGTGCTAAGTGGACCATTCATTATCATGAGAGATGGGTTCTTGTGAACCACCACTCATGAACCATGGACCAATTAGTTTGACTCGTAAAACTATATTGTTGAATCTTAGTAGTAAATTTGTTTACGGGTTGGGGCATTTTGTTGATTTGAACTTCCTAACAGATATCTAGTCAAATAGGTGGTGAATTAGTATGTCATCTAGTATGGGCTTTATTGTCTCAAGTCCAAATTTTGGTAACAAACCCACTATGCAAACTATTATGAAGATTTTGGTGCCTTGTTGGACACATAAGTAAATGTTTCTAAATTTTTTATATATGGGTGTGGCTCCATAGTGCCACTTTTATGGATAAAAAACAAAAAAAAAATGTAACGAAATAAAATAATTTTAAATAAAAATAATAATTTTAAAGTAAAATAAAATATAAAAAATAATTCTTTAAGTAAATAAAAATATTTTTTAGTAATCAATATAGACTAGCACTTGCATCTAAAGGAGGTTGAAGGATAACATTGATAAAAAAAACTATATGCATGGGTGCATATGGATGCCATGTGCTACAAATTTTAGTTGTATGTGGGTGGATGAAACAATTATAATAAGTGTTAAATAATGGAATGAAATAGAAAAATCTAAATTTTTTCCTTTTAAAAAATTAAGTATTATCTAATTTTGAAATATTTGCATATAGATTTAAAACATAAAGCAATGCAAATGAAAAAAATTGCCATCAAATTGACAAAAAATATTGCAAATGGAAATAGAATGTTCCCATCTAGCTAGATAATCAATATTTATCTGGATTTTGTGATAAGTGAGATTTTGAAGGCTATCACCTGATATTTTGGAGGCTTACCTCATGTCCCCATGCAACTGCTTAACTCCATTTTTTGCTTAAATTTAAGCAGTGAGAGTGTTCCCATGCATAAATTTTATTGTTGGGAAAGGATAATTTGGAATCTTTTCCTATTTTAATGGAGTAGCTATTGTTTAAGAATTGAAAATGAGTTGTGGAAAAAGAGGGGGGGTGGAAATAAGCAACAACTGCATATTGCTAAAAATCCTCGTGGCTCCACAAATTTCTTTCCCTCTTTTTTAATATTTGCTTTTATTTTTCTTTTTCTAATTTTTTATTGTACAAAAAAAACTGCATATTGCTAAAAATCCATGTGGCTCCACAAATTTCTTTCCCTCTTTTTTAATATTTGCTTTTATTTTTCTTTTTCTAATTTTTTATTGTACAAAAAAAATTTAAGCTGGTTGCTCACAAATAAGTAGAAAAATTAAATATTCATGGGGCCATCAGCTCCACAAATAACTCCTAAATAAGTTGAGCAGTGGCTACTAGTAAAAATAAGCTAAGCAGCCACATGGGGACATGAGGTTATACCATTAAATGACAGTTGGTTTACCATTAAACGACAACTAGAACTTGTTTTGCCACGACTAAGTGGTTTGCACGTGTGAGATTTGTTTTAGACTCAAATCTCACACTATATGTAACCTATCTGTTAAAAATAATTTAAAAACTAGCACTTACATCAAAAGGAGGTTCAAGGATAACGTCGATAAAAAACTATATGTATGTTAATATGTTAGAAAGTATGTGTTTGTGCATAGATGCGCTACAAATTCTAGTTGCATGTGGCTAATTTAAACAATTAATAATAAGTGCTAAATAATGGAATGAAATAAACTTAAGACAAATCTAGATTTTTTCCTTAAAGAAATTAAGTATTATTGATTATGAAATATTTGGATATAGATTTAAAACATAAAGCAATGCAAATGAAAAAAGAAAGTTACCATCAAATTGACAAAAAACACTACAAATGAAAATAGAATGTTCTCATCTACTTGTCAAATCAATATTTATCTAGCTTTTATGTGATAAGTGAAATTTTGGAGGGCTTTACCATTAAACGACAACTGATTTACCATTAAATGGCTTTTGAAACTTGTTTTCGGACGACTCAATAGCGGTTTGTAGGCATGAGACTTGTTCCAAACTCAAATCTCACACTATATATAACCTATCGACTAATATATAAATTATTTTATATAAAATAAAACAACTCTTCACTAAAAGACATTAGATTTTCACTGTGCATGTAATTTATGGATATAATTATATAAGATTATTTTACATAAAATTAATACAAAATAATCTTACATAATTAAATCCATAAATTACATGCATTATTAACTCTACACTAAATAAAACTAGTAGTCTTCAAAAAAAAAATCTATATACACATATATTGAAAGCTATCATTCTTTAAAGGGTCTATGTCGCTATAACTTTTACATTATTTTTCTAAAATGAATATGCTAATATTTAACATAAAAATCTTAATAGCAATGCTATTATATTAAAATTAACATATTTATAAATGAACATAAATCTATTTTAATTCTATCCCATCTTTCATGCTTAATCCTAAATATTTTATTTACCCTCTAAAATATTAAAACTTAACCCTAATTTCCTGCACCCTAAAATCTACTTGCATTTACCGTTATACCATTGACATCAGGCTTGGGAAGAGCAGGGAATTCAGAGAGGAAGGGGCATTCACTCCGCCCCGCTCAGAATAATTCAACTGACAACAAATCGACAATAATTTTTCTGGTAATATAGCTGCGTTTATTTTAATCCCTATATTTATTGTTTATAAAAATTTACTGTGTTTTTAGAAGTGTGTATCCACACTGTATTCTTGAAGGATTATGGTTTTCTCTGCTACAATTCATAACGACCTTCCTTATTTTAAATAGTTGTATTATCATGGAGTTGTATTAGCCCTAGTTTCACTTGGCATTTTTCTGATAATAGCGCAAATTTCGGCTTACACAATTGAGCAGTCTGAACATAAAATCAAAACACATGCATTTCACAAATGATTTATTGCCAAGAGAAGAGATCAGCATAAGGGCTCTCAAATTGAGAATTTAGGATTTGTTATTGATATATTCAGAATTATGAATTAAAATATCAAAGTTTCACAAAATGGCAGTGTTTCTCTAAATTTTTAAGACAGGAAAAAACAACGTTTTTTCAAATCTTTCGGATGATGGAAAAAATCAGATTTTTTCTAATTTTCAGGATGGGGATGTGATCTTGGGACAGTAATTCTTTTTGAAACTTTGGAGACAAGATTTTGCGATGGTAAAGTTTTTTATTCGGAATCTTCAGGACATGATTTGGGGCGGTTTTTTGGAGACGAACATTTGGGGACAATAATTTTTTGAAAATTTGAAAATGACAAATAATTTGAATAAATTACACATACAAAAATTTCAAAAATAACTGCTGAATTTACAATAACAAGTCTCTTCCTTCTATGCATTCAATATGACAAGTGCATGCAATCCCTTAAAAATGCTGAGCTGTAGCACAGTAAATGGCTGTCAACGTGAACAAATTAGGAACTGCCAGTTGGCTTGTCATGCGCTGATCTGCCAGAAGTAATAAAAGATTCAGACCAAATTTTTAGACCAGCACATATGGTCAATTACGGATTAACTTTTAAGTTTGTAGTACCAAAAACTCTGCAAAGAAGGCTACTACAACGATATATAACTAAATTTTTTAATCAGCACAAATGGCCAATTACAGATTAACTTTGACTTTTATAGTAGCAAAAACGCTGCATATAAGAGTATTAATAATGATACATAACTAAAATTTTAAAGCAGCAGAAATGGCCAGTTAGTAAGTTATAGATTAACTTAAGTTTCACAGTAGCAATAACCCTGCATATAAGGCTATTACCTACAACGATAACTGAATTTTCAGAGCAACATAAAATAGCCTGTAGTAACAATTGAAACTCCTTGAAGGATTTCAGGTGAGGTCAATTTGGACCTCATTAAGACAATGGACCATCTTTTGCTTTATAAGATTTCTTATTTTGTATTTTGTTTTTGTTTTTTCCAAAATAGAGTAATGTTTTGTACTTTATTTCGTATACTGTTTTTATTTATTTTAAAGATGTACTAAAAAATAGAGTATGATTTGCGCATTGTTATTTTTAGTTGACACTTCCAAAAGTATCTCACAGTGAGCTTGACGGGTATCACCCCACCTTCCTCATTTCTTCTGAATTCTATTCTGCTGGGTTTGTACATCACACAGCTTCAGTTTCGTTGCGTTAAAAATCCAGAGATTTCTGTATGGCTTTTTGCGGACATGGTCACTGAAGGCGATTTTGAAATGGCCATGGAAGATGAGTTTTGTGATTTAGGAACAGAAATGAGCACAGATGATGAAACGTATGAATTGGAAACAGAAGAGGAAACCAATGAAACAGAAGAGGAAACCTATGAATCAGAAACAGAAGCAAAGGAGACTGCCAAAGATGAAATTCAATATGATGAAGTGAGATCCAAAACGGGTATACGAGAGAAAATTAATGGATCGAAACCGCGGGATATAAGGCGCTACTGTTGTCAAATATGTGGATTCGTCAGGTCCAAGCGCAACCGGCTCAAAATTCATATTATGTCACAACACGGCATAGAAATAGATACAGCAGATAAAATAGATAAATTGATAGAAAAGAAAAACCCAGAAGATTGTAAAATTCTTGAGTCAGAAGTCAAAAAGAGCAGAAAAGCTGAAAATAATGGAGGATCCAAACCGAGGGATATTAGGCGCTACTGCTGTCAAATATGTGGACTCATCAGGTCCAAGCGCAACCGTCTCAAAGTCCATATTATGTTGCATCATGGTGTGGAAATACACTCAGCAGAAATAGATAAATTGATAGAAAATAAAAATCCAGAAGATTGTGAAATCCTTGAATCAGAAGCGAGAAAGAGCAGAGAAGTTGAAACCAGTGGATTCAAAGTGAGGGGTTTGAAGAGTTATTGCTGTACGCTCTGTGGACTCATCAGATCCAAACGTAAACTGCTCAAAAACCACATTATATTAGAGCACAGCGAAGAAATAGACGCAAAAGATGAATTGGACAAATTTATAGAAAAAAGGCACTCAGAAGATGATCAGAGGTGCTACTCATGTCAAATATGTGGAGTTCTCAGATCCAAGCGCATACTCCTCAAGTTCCACATGATCTCATCTCATGGCGTAAGTTTTGTGACCTTAATTCCTCTCGCCATTGTTCTGATCATTTGATTTGTTGATGGAATTTTAATGTTAATGGCAGCCCGAGGCCCTGAAAAAGGACAAGAGATTTGCTTCGGAAGGAATGGGCAAACGCTCACAATGCGTCTGTAATTTGTGTGGGATGTCCTTCCGCAAACCCTCGCATCTTCAACAGCACAAGTTATCGCATTCAGCCCTGGTTGGTTAAAACCTTAACCCTGATTATACCCTGGAATTTAGTTTCTTGTACGTTATTGTTTGTGATGGTTTTATTTAAGTGCTTTATGCAGGAGGGTTTGAGGCGTTGATTAAAGTCCTAACCTTCTTTGTACCTTCTTGAATATTAGTGTTATGGCTTCATCATAGTGTTGAGGTTTTTTTTAAAACCTCAACCTGGACTGTACACTGGAATCTATTTTGTTACCTGTTGATGTTTGTGATAGCTTTATTCCAGTGCTTTTCTGCAGGAAAGTTTGAGGCATTCACCCTTGCTTAGTACAAGGTGGGAGACTGCCTTGGAAGAGCCTGGTTATTGATGCGTGACAACATGGGATCCCATCCGAACTCCACAGTGACGAGGAAAGGCGGCCATGGATCAGTAGCAGGCGGGGTGACCCACTGTGAAGCTCCATCTGGTCAGTTTATGCCTTAACCTCTCTCATGCATTGCCAGTCAATCTCAGGTTGGTCATTTCTATTATTGTAGCCCTTGTTTACTCGCCATTTTGTATTGAACCTGTTAAATTTGTTTTACGTGAGTAATATGGTTTGCTCTTACTTTATTCCTTCAGTAATGCAATTTATTGTACATAATTATGTTTAATCAATAATCTATGAGTGTTGTTGCCACAAAAGGAAAAAGTGATTTCAATGTTTATCTTTTAACTGCTGTCCTGTGGGATAAGGGTAGACAGTAAATCTTCTTCTCGGGGAGGTAATAGGGAAGACACAGCCCCTGGCCTAATGGATAAAATATGCTTAAGTGATTACTATGTATAGGTCTCATTTTCACTCAGTTCCATATGTGCCTTTACATACATCAATATTAATATTGAGCTCGAACCTGAGAGGAAATTCTCTTTAGTTTGTGACATCTAATTTTTTGTTATTTTGTTTTGCAGAGATCATTTGTTTGCGCGATAGTTGGTTGCCTTCGCAGCTATAAGAGGCAAGACCATTTAAATCGTCACTTACTAAAACATGAAGGGGAGCTGTTTGTGTGTCCTAGAGAGTACTGCAAATTACAGTTATCAACTTTGTCCAATTTAAAACGCCATCTGAATCGGCACAGGGAGAGAGGCGAGTCATGGCAGAGCCAATTTGTTAAATCTAAAGAGACTAACAAGAAACACTGCTGTCCGGATCCATATTGTGAAAAGGCTTTTGAATATCCTTCAAAATTGGCAAAGCACCTTGAAGATGTACATTGTAAGTTGCTAATTACAAACATTCTTTGCTTATTCATCATGAAGCATGCATGCTTTCGTTGGCAGAACTAAATGCATGACTGATGATTGACCAGCAATACTGAATTTTTTTACTTGTTTGGTATAGTTTTTTAAAATCTCTTTTTAGTTATTGTTTTAAGGATCTAATGCAATCATATGATTTAGCTGCTTTCTCTCGTTAGCCACTCACATTCATGCTTCTACTTTTGTGTAAACTTCGTAAATTGAAAAGGCTAATTTGAGTAGCTCTTGTTTCATAGAAATGCCAAGGAAACCTGGAAATGATTGTCCATAGGTTTTTGAATGCCATTAATGTTGGCAGGTATCAGTAGCAACTGTTTTGTAAGGCCAGATACCAGTATGCATTTCATGTTTCATCTAGTTCTGTTGACTAACACTTGACAGTGAAATGCCTTTAGATTATGTTTCAACTACACAAATTTTTTATAGTTTTTGAAATTAATGATGCTATGAAACTCAAATTAGCAAAATTAAAATGTTCTAGTAGTAAGCTAGTTTTTATGTCCAAATAACAAGATAAAGTGAAGATATGTCCATCAGAAGCAGTCCAGAATTCATGAAAGCTGAAGCCTGAAACATGTTGATGCCAGGTTCACTTTTGATGTAATCATGAATATCTAATATTGGATTGAATCTGTCCTGATATTAATCTGTGGATTAAGAAAACTATGTTGCGATTGTTAGCAACCCTGTGCTTTAAGGTTATTGCTTTTATTCAAGAAGTTTATTTTGTTGATTGATGGTAACTTTCTTTTGTCTCCAGCAACAACATACACTGAGATTATTTGCTGTGAGCCTGGCTGTTTGAAGTACTTAACAAATGCAGAGGCCTTGAAAGAACATTTGCGGCAAACACACAAACACATCTGTTGTGAAGTTTGTGGGAGTCAACAGTTGAAAAAACAGATAAAGAGGCATATGCGAATTCATAAAAATAAAACCTGTGTGAAGAGTATGGCATGCCCTTATGAAAGATGTCTGCACAGTTATACTACGGTATGATATGCATGTTAGGTCACAATTTTGTTTTTTGTGTTACATACTGTGTGGTTTGGAAGATTCTGATAAAATTTATTATTGCAGAAATCTAATCTCAGTCAGCACATCAAATCAGTACATCTTGAATTGAAACCATTCAAGTGTCAATTTAGAGAATGTGGAATGACTTTTGCTCATAAGTCTGCTAGGGATAGGCATGAGATGACTGGGGCACATTGCTATGTACAAGTGAAATTCATTGTCACAATCTTCAGTTCAAATTTAGAATTTTCATAAAAAAAGTTTATTTTCTTGGCACTGTGCCATATGCTCACACACTTGATTTCTATTTTTGACAGGGAGATTTTGTAGAGGAGGATGTGGCCTTTCAGTCAAGACCACGTGTTGGCCGAAAGAGAAAAGCATTTACTATTGATTCCATCTTTAGGAAGAGAGTCGCAGGTCCAGATCAAAGCACTGTTCTTGAAAATGGATTGCCTTTCATGGATTGGTTAATTTCAGACAATGCTGAATAAATCTTCTTCCATATTGGAGTATCTAGAGATGGAAGGGTACTATAATGATGTGAAACTGGTCCTTTATGTAATAGAGTCAGAATTTCAAAATGGCATCAAGAAAATGATTAGTCTCATCACACTTTTGATTACTCAGAGGTGCAAGGATGTTACATTGATTTTTAGCTGCCCATGTTCGAAGTGGAACTGGAGTTTACATATTATCAGGCCACTTAAGTTTTGAGACAATCAAGCTTTTCTTATGGTTGTTATTTGTGCAAATCTGGATTATAAATACTTGACATTCAGAAAACCTTGGAAGTTAAGGAAACGAGACAAGAGTCGTGGTCACCAACGTTGGAGCATCTTGTATAGTTGGTCACAATCAGAGAATTACTGGGAAAGTGGAATGGTAAATGCATTGTTAGCAATTTCCGTAATTAGTTATAATTATTTGTGGTGTATCCATTTGTAAAGGTCTGTTCCTACCATGGGTCATGTAATTACTATAACTTATATTTAATATGCATTGCACATCCTGCAACCTTCCTGTGAGTATAGTAGAATGCCATGATTTTTTTCTTTTCCTTTTTGTTTCATTCTGATGTTACATACATGAATGATGAAAAAGTAGTTCATCACTCTGTGCGTGCATGTGAAAATGCATAAGCTCAGTTTTTAAGGTGGGGTTCAGTATTTTAGAGAGAGGCTTTGGATACCCATACATTCTAAACTTGCTGGTAAAGGATCTTTGTCATGTCCCGCATTTTTCGAAATAAGCTTTTAGAGGGAAAAGATTTAAAAGTGTTTATCAACACTATCCTAATAATAAATAATAATTAATTAATAAATTTAAATTATTATAATAACATTTAAATTTTATTTAATTCTGGCCGATGTCTTCTCTGTTGGCACTTTGATTTAATTTCTTTGTGCTGGGCCGACATCTTGGTTGGTGTTAGTATTTAGCTGGGTCTTCTACCTTTGGAAGATCATCACGAATTTTGGATGCAAATCTTGCCAAGCAACCGGTGAGGACGTAGTCGCTCATGCGTTGGCACCCAAGTACTGGACGTAGTCTCAGTTCTAGGGAAATTCGTGTTTAGCTTTCCGTTCAGCTTCATTTCTGATCATTCGTTGGCTTTTCGGATTGTACAGAGGAGGAGGCGATATCATTGTGTTAGCTGGAGGGAATCACTGCCTTCGTCGAGCCCAAGCTCTTGCCAAGCGATCTTGGAGAACGCCATTCATTGGAGCAGTGCAACATTGTTCGGCGGTGGCAAAACACACGACACCCAGGCAATCGGAAGTTGAAATCATTATTGTTGCAATCGGTAGTACTCCCCTGCGTCTACCTAGACTCGTGATTCCGAGCCACTTCTTTCGCACTGGCATCCACGACAATCCTACATAGTGCAATCTCATTGATTATTGAAGGCGACGCCACTGTGCACCGCACGGCTTCATTCTGTGCCGTTCTCACAAGGAGTCCCCAATTATCTGCACGCATTGATTCATCGAAGGCAATCATGACATCGGGAGATCATATTTGGTTGGTTCGAGCATTGTCAGACAATTTATTGGAGCACCAAAGGGCGGAAGCCTGATCACGAATCTCATCCTAGCTTCATCAACAATTCACAGGACCGGAGGTAGAACATTTTGTAGGAGAGGATTGCCATAGGCTTTGGCTTCAATGTAGAGCGAACAAAATGATTACCATCAGTCACGACGTATCAAGAGCCTCGCGCAGTATTTGGTGAGCCTCAGTACATCGGGTTGGACAATCAACCCTACACATCACGAGTTCAAGGGTCCTATCTCAGCGGCTCTGCAAAGAAAGAAATCGTATCATATCATTTGGGGTAGCTTATCCAGTGAGATTTTATGCCCAATTTGCAGTGATTCTGTAATACTCTATGGGAGTTTGCATTCATTAGATTCTACATGTAACTGTTGTTGTGTAATTGTTTGGGAATTGATCTGAATGATAAACTTGGAAGTTATATTGCATTAATCAATTAAGGCAATTTGAAATTTTGTTATATTTAGTTGAATTGGTTAGGGGTCTTACAGTGGTATCACAACGTGGATTTTGCCAACCTGTGGATGATCATTAATTTATGCAACTGAGTCAAAGAGATTTGAGGGCTATTGAGAGAGAGGAGAAAACTTGAAGCATCTACTCAAGACAACAATAGGGGAATAGGAGGCAGAGGTAAGAAGGAGATGGAGGAGCAGAATAATGAGTTCAAAGCCTTCATGGAGAAGCAGGATCAAGTGAACTAGACACTGCTACAAATGTAGACCCTCACCACTACCATAAACAACAAATTTGGACCCAATAATGTGGATGAAGGCAATCTGGAACAATGAGGAGGGGGAGACCATAGCAGGACTTCAAAAGGATCTACTTACAAACCCTCTCAGCCCAAGTTCTTGCCTAAGACAGAGGCACCTCATGAAGAAGAAGAGCAACCTAACATCAACAACATTGTACAGGATTACATGAAACTAGATGCTGAAGCTCAAGCAACAATTCCCTTTGATCAGTTCAACAATGCTAGGAGAGTATTTGGAAGTGATGGGAGACAATGTCTGCAACGAGTGAAAGGAGATCTTCAACACAAAGTCAACAATCTTTCACTCCCTACATTTGATGGCTCAGGAAAGGTGACTGCACATGCATGGGTGCAAAAATTGGACACATATTTCTCTCTCAACCCCATGATCGAAGATGAAGCTATCAAATTTGTCATCTTGCACTTGGAAGGGTTAACTCATGAATGGTGGCACCATGGTATTGTGACTCTAGGGTTTGGACTTGTGACTACATATGCAGACTTCACACAAAAACTAATGGAAAGATTTGACAGGAAGGATCCAAAAGTATACTTCCAAGAGTTAACAAGGTTGAAGCAGCTGGGTACCATGGATGAGTACGTCTCAGAATTCCAAAGGCTAGCGGTCATGGTTCCAAATGTTTCAGATAAAAGACTTATGTTCTTTTTTATCGAGGGTCTATCTGATTCTTGTCGAGGGTTGGTAAGGGCTTTGGAACCAACAACATTGGAAGAAGCCATTCGAAGGGCCTTAAGCCTTGAGGACTCCACCAAGAAGAATAAACCAATGATCAAGGGCACTCCGGCAGGGCAGCAAAGGAAGCCCTTTCCTAGAGCGACACCACCACCTAAGGGTTTCCCTCCAAGGCCAAATGGAACATACATGTCTAGGAATGAGCTTCGTCGAAGGGGATTGTGCTACCATTGCAGGGAACCATGGAATGAATGCCACAAGTGTCTAGGGAAAGGACATATCCACTACATTGAGGTAGTCTCTGATGATGAAGCAGAAATCGAAGAAGGCGAAAATGAGGAAGCCACTAACGAGGAGGGACAGGAAGTAGTTATAGAAGGAGAACCCATGGGGGGCACTCTTGTAGCACTTTTAGGAGCACCCCGATACCATTCTCTTCATGTTCGAGGGGTTGTTCAAGGGTAGAGAGTGACAGTATTGATAGACAATAGAGCCACTCATAATTTCATTGACAAGAGGACCGTAGCCAAGTTGCGTTTGAAGGCAAAAGAATTTGAAGGGTTTGGTGTTTTAGTTGTAGGCGGTAATACCCTCTCTTGCACCAATCAAATTCAACAGATGGAGCTAATCCTAGGGGGATACAAATGAGAGATGATTTCTATGTGGTGGAGATTGGTGATACAGACATGGTCTTAGGAGTACAATGGTTGCACTCACTAGGGGAGTACACCACCAATTACCAAACCCTGGAACTAAAGTTCAAATATGAAGGGAAAGAAATTGTCCTCCAAGGCCTTTCTAGGAATGGTCCTATGGTGGTTTCAGCCAAAAGAATGGAGCGATCTTTTCAAAGGGATGAGGTGGCTTGGGCAGTAGAATGTTTGATCACAAACACTAGTCCTCCAAAAGAACGAAGAGCCTACCCCTTCGACATTCAGGCTATCTTAGACAAGAAGTGCAAGGTATTTCAAGAGATACCTGTCGGGTTGCCACCTGATAGAGGATTCTAACATGTGATTGAGCTTGAGGAAGGAGCCAAACTCGTCATCACCACCCCGTATCGACATCCTAGAATGTACAAGGAAGAAATTGAGAAGGAAATCAAGGAATTGTTGGACATGGGACACATTCGTCCAAGCTCTAGCCCCTTTGCGTCATCTATGGTTTTGGTCAAGAAGGATGGGACATTGAGGATGTGCATTAATTATAGAGCACTCAGCAAGAAGACAATCAAGAATCGCTATCTCGTTCCCAGGATTGATGAATTGATAGATGAGCTCCACGGTGCAGTATACTTCTCCAAGATTGATTACATTCAGGGTATCACCAGATTAGAGTAAGGGAGGAGAACGTGCATAAGACAACTTTTAGGTGTCACTACAGGCACTATGAGTTCCTGGTCATGCCATTTGGGTTAACCAATGCCCTGGCTACATTCCAATCATGTATGAACCAGGTATTCATTCTGCAGCTGAGGAAATTTGTTTTGGTCTTCTTTGATGACATCTTGATTTATAGTAAGACTTGGGAGGATCACTTGAAGCATGTAGAAGAAGTGCTTGATATACTCAAGCGTCACTCATTCTATGTCAAGATGTCAAAATGCGAGTTTGGAATGACCGGAATACTATACTTGGGGCATAAGATTAGTGCTCAAGGGGTTAGTGTGGATGAAGAGAAGAGCAAGGCAATTTAGGATTGGCCTAGGCCCAAGAACTTGACTCAGTTGAGGGGATTTGTGGGCCT
Organism: Sequoia sempervirens; assembly: GCA_007258455.2. Lineage (NCBI taxonomy): Eukaryota > Viridiplantae > Streptophyta > Pinopsida > Cupressales > Cupressaceae > Sequoia > Sequoia sempervirens. Next base: position 14,602,078 of record VDFB02047230.1, on the reverse strand, counting down.
TTGCAGTTACTATAAGAGGTTTGTGAAAGGCTTCTCCCAGCTTGCAGCACCATTAACCAACTTGATGAAGAAAGGAACATTCTCTTGGAGTCCTACAACACAACAAGCTTTTGATAAGCTTAAGGAGGTAATGAGCTCATGCCCCGCTTTGGCCATTCCAGATTTCTCATCCCCTTTTGTAGTTGAGTGTGATGTTTCAGGAGAAGGCATTAGGGCAGTCTTAATGCAGAATAAGCATCCCATTGCATATGAGAGCATAAAGCTCACATATTTAGAGAAGGTCTTCTCCATTTACAATATGGAGATGCTGGCTATTATGCATGTCCTTGCAAAATTCAAATAGTACTTGGTTTGTGGAAAATTTGTGGTGAAGATGAATCATAACAGTCTAAAGTTCTTCCTCAATCAACGTGATTTGAATGATAGACAACAAAAATGGGTAAGCAAACTTCAAGCCTATGATTTTGATATTGAATATGTGAAAGGAAAGAACAATGTGGTGGCTAATGCACTCTCTAGGAAGCCTTATCTATGCTCTATGTCTGATATATTTGTTGATTGGAGGGTTGCCATTATAGCTAAATATGCCAAAGATTCATTTGCTACCGATATCTTGGAAGGGAAGATACTTGATGACAGGTATAGGGTGATTGAGGACTTCATCCTCTACAAAGAACAAGTGTATCTTGTACCCAATTCCAAGACTAAGGAGAGGATCATAAGAGCTTGTCATGATACACCCCTTACTGGTCATCTAGGCTTCTACAAGACATACAAGCAAGTAAGGGAGCATTTCTCATGGAAAGGTCTCAAGAATCACATATTGCAACATGTTAAAGAATGTTTGGTGTGCCAACAAAACAAGACCGAACATGTTTTACTAGTTGGATTGTTGTAGCCTCTACCCATCCCAAATCAGAAATGGGAAAGCATCTCCATGGATTTTATTACCAGGCTACCGAGGGTGCAAGGTAAAGATTGTATTTATGTGGTAGTGGATACACTTACGAAGTATGCTCACTTTCATGCTCTCTTCGGAATTTAAGGCCCCTCAAGTTGATCTATTTTTTAGAGAGATATTTAAACTCCATGGGTTGCCAAAAAACATTGTGAGTGACAAGGATAGCTGGTTCATCAATTTATTTTGGCAAAATCTCTTTCACTTGGCACACATGGAGTTAACCCCTAGCACTAGTTACCACCCCCAAATGGATGGAAAAACAGAGATAGTCAACAAATGGATTGAGGGGTACCTAAGGAACTATGTGATAGGGCAACGACCAGCTTGGGCGAAATGGTTACATCTAGGGGAGTTTTTCTACAACACTACACATCATATGTCCATCGGTATGTCTCCCTTTAAAGCAGTGCATGTATATGAGGCCACTTCCTTCATGGATTTGATTCTTGCTTATAGTAGAGTGTCAGGGGCTAGAGATATGGTGCAACAAAATGTGGTTATTATGAAAGATCTTAAGGAGAACTTGCAGTGTGCCCAGAACCAACATAAAATGTATGCAAATCGCCATAGGAGTGAGAGGGTTTTTGAGGTGGATGACATGGTTTACCTCAGGTTGCAACCTTATAGATAGTCGTCCCTCAAGGGAAATGGTATAGAAAAGCTAAAGCCAAGGTTCTATGGGCCCTTCCGAGTTGTAAAGAAGATTGGAGAAGTTGCATATGAGCTCGAATTGCCTCAAGGTAGCAGAATCCATAACGTTTTCCATGTGTCATGCCTTAAAAGGGCACTGGGACAACAAATTACACCATCAACAGAGCTACCTCCTCTTGATGATGAAGGAAAATTGATTTTGGAACCCGAGACTGTGCTGGATGTAAGGGAGAAAGGGTTGTGGAATAAGGTTATCTTTGAGTACTTGGTAAAATGGAAAAATCTCCCCATTGAGGAAGCGACTTGGGAAGGTATAGAAATATTTTAGCATCCTAACTTAAGGTTGCTTGAGGATAAGCAACAATTTGGAGGCAGGGACTGTCATGTTCCACATTTTTCGAATTAAGCTTTTGGAGGGAAAAGATTTAAAAGTGTTTTTCAACACTATCCTAATAGTAAATAATAATTAATTAATAAATTTAAATTATTATAATAACATTTAAATTTTATTTAATTCTGGCCGACGTCTTCTCTGTTGGCACTTTGATTTAATTTCTTTGTGTTGGGTTGAAATCTTGGTTGGCGTTAGTATTTAGCTGGGTCTTCTACCTTCAGAAGATCATCACAAATTTTGGATGCAAATCTTGCCAAGTAACTGGTGAGGACGTAGTTGCTCATGCGTTGGCACCCAGGTACTAGACGTAGTCTTAGTTCTGTGGAAATTAGTGTTTAGCTTTTCGTTGAGCTTCATTTCTGATCATTCATTGGCTTTTTGGATTATATAGAGGAGGTGATATCATTGTGTTACCTGAAGGGAATCACTACCTTGGCCGAGCCCAGACTCTGACCAAGCGATCTTGGAGAACGCCATTCATTGGAGCAATGTGACACTATTCGACAGTGGCAACACACATGACACCCAGGATATCGGGAGTTGAAATCATTATTACTGCAATCGGTAATACTCCCCTACGTCTGCTCAAACTCGCAATTCTGAGCCACTTCATTCACACTACATCCACGACAATCCTACACAATACAATCTCATTGATTATTGAAGGCGACACCACTGTGCACCACACAACTTCATTTTGTGTCATTCTTACAAGTAGACCCTGATTATCTACACATGATTCATTGAAGGCAAACACGACATCGAGAGATCATATTTGGTTGGTTCGAGCATTGTCGAGCAATTTACTGGAGCATCGAAGGGTGGAAGCCTAATCACGAATCTCATCCTAGCTTCATCGACAATTCACAGGTTCGGAGGTAGAACATTTCGAAGGAAAGGATCGACATAGGCTTTGGCATCAATGTAGAGCAAATAGAACGATTACCATCAGTCATGACGTATCAAGATCCTCGCGCAGTATTTGGTGAGCCTCAGTACATCTGGTTGGACAATCAACCCTGCACATCACGAGTTCGAGGGTCCTATCTCAATGGCTCTGTAAAGAAAGAAATCGAACCATATCATTTGGGGTAGCTTATCCAGTGAGATTTTATGCCCAGTTTGCAGTGATTCTGTATTACTCTATGGGAGTTTGCATTCATTAGATTCTACATGTAACTGTTGCTATGTAATTTTTTGGGAATTGATCCGAATGATAAACTTGGAAGTTATCTTGCATTAATCGATTATGGAAATTTGAAATTTTGTTATATTTAGATGAATTGGTCAAGTGTCTTACAATCTTTGGATTTTTGTGTTGACTCAATTGGAAGGTAATTTTGTGCAACTTTAGTTGTTGTAACTAGTTATGTTGGGTTTGGTGGCGTCTATGGCTTTGGAGGTGTTGCTTTTGCAAACTCTTCAAATGATTTGGGGACCGACCCCTGGTTCTCCCTATCCCTATTTATTTTTGCGTTTTCGATCCTGCGTCAAATATCTTTGCTATGACGTTCGTGGCTTAGGAGTGCTCTTCTTTGGTGAATGGAGGTGTTGTTGGGTTTGTTCAGTCCTTTTCTATCGTGGTGGGCTCGGTTGTGCTATCTTCTCCTTTGCATGGGAAGGCTTGTTCGTTGCCCTATTCTCTTGCTCCTTCGGTTGTGGTTTGTGGTAAGGAGGTGGTTGAAAATAAAAAAATTCTTTCTTGCTGCAATTTTATTCGTAGATTCAATGGGTTGTGGCCTTCCCTCCTTGATTTATGTAAATGGACTTCAAAAATTTGGAGGCCTTCCACCAAGGATGTTATTGAGCTTTACACCTATGTTAGGGTTTCTTTATTGTGGGCTTTACCTATGTTGAGGACATGGAGGCTGTGTTCAATGGTCATTTGTGGTTTAAAGAGAGCATTCTCTCTCTCTCAAACCGTGGTTTCCCTCCAACCTACAGATGGAATCTCTCAAGGTTGTGCCTATTTGGGAAAGATTTCCTTACCTCCCTCTCCAATATTGGGAGAATTCTTGCTTTGAGGATATAGGCAATGCTATCGGTCATTTTTGAAGGTGGATGTTTCCATGAAAAACATTGGCCACTCAACCTATGCTCATATTTTAGTGGACATGGACATCTCCAAACCTCTTCATTGAGAGGTTATTTTGATAGTAAAGGATAGGAAGTGGGTTCAACCACTTGATTATGAGAACCTTACATTATGTTGTTCATAGTGCTTTGCTAGTGGTCATCTTGCTTTTGAGTGTCTTCATCTTCGTCACAAGTGTGCAAAGTCTTCTACATGGTAGTGTGATGCCCTCCTAACCACTTGATTGTGGATGCCCTTGTTGCTCTTCCATCATTGGTGGTAGAGGATCCACTTCTCTCTTGATGGGTCTTCTTGTTGCTTCTTTGGAGTCTTCCTCTTGGGTTGATGTGGCTATTTTCATTGATAGGAATTCTTCAGATCTAATGCTGACTTTTACCTAGTTGAGGGTTGTTGAGAGGTCTCGTGATGCTACATAGTTGATGGAACTTTCAACTCCCTTGGATAATCATATGTCCTCTTTGCAAAAGGTTTCCTTTGAATGAAACACAATCTACTCAAAGGGGGCTAGGGAGGAGCGAGGGGGGTCAATTAGTAGATTAAAACAATTTTGGAAACCTTTACTTTTACAAATATTATATAGATTTTCAACATGAAGAACATTGAACCACACAAGCAAGTATTCAAAGCACAACACAAGATGTATGTGTAAACCCAAGATGAGAAAATCCACGGTGAGAAATATCACAAGCAGGAATATAATAAGTGAATTTTACAACGTGATGTAGGCACCGACCTATCAGAGACACCAATCCCCAAATGAATATGTAGGCACCAATCTACTGGAGACAACAATCCCCATCAGAAAGAGACACCAATCCCTACCAGAACAATACAACAAGTAGAACACCAGTCCTACCAAATTACAAAAATAATGGAAGATTTGAAATATAACTATGATATGCACCAGAGACACAACTGACACTCTCCCACAATGAGAATGACCTGATATTGACACTCCTTCGTTTCTTCACACTTTTGTACTCATAGCCAAAACATGTAACCCATTCACTTACGTATCTTCCATTTGTTACACTTACAATGCATCTAAACATTTGAAATATATACGACACTACATTACACTCTTCCATGTCGGCCAAGGATCCGCACATAACCTAGACAACATAAGGTGGACCTAAATTCAAATTACATGAAGCATGTAATACAATGGTCCAAGCACAAATTTATTGCCGCCAAAAGAACTTGACGCCTTGTACCACCACAAGAACCTTATATAGGTCCTATCCTTACTCCACACGTGAGATTTGAATTTCGTACACTACTAGCCATTACCACACACGCCTCAAAATTTGAATAGCTTGATAGATTTTTTGACACTTCAAACTTCTTGCACACTAAGCCTCACCTCCGAAAACTAGGAAAACTGATAGAACCAGTGTAGACATACTCTCCTTCCAAATCGTAGAGCAACACTGCATTTCTGAAAGAAATTCCAATCATATTTAGAAATCTTTTTGCCCAAAAGATGTCCTTCTGGACCACCATACTCATGTTGATTGCATACCCAACATGGTATAATAAATACACTAACTATCTGAAGGTAGTCACACCTCAACACAACTTGATCCATGTTACTTGATATAGAATATGATCAATTAGATAGTCTATACACTGATAAACAACATGCTTTTAGGACCTTAAGTCAAATGACAATTCTAGTACTCCTACAATCTCATTCATCTTTGACAACCTTCACATTTGACAGCCTTGACACCCTTTGATAACCACTATCAACAACAATTAGTTTGACATCAATTTGACATTAGTGACAACCTATGTTCAACAATCTCCCCCTTTGTCATTGATGGAAAACAACAAAATGTTGGGGCCACCAAACACATCTGCATGATTTCTTGGCTATGGCATTTACTCCCCTTATGGAAGACATGATATTATGAGATCATTCTTTTTGAGCAATTCAACTTTCTAAGTTCACTCATTCCTTAGTTCAACATCTCCTCAATTCAAAATTTTGAACCCACTTTCTCCCCCTTTGACATCAATGGCAAAGGGTCAACACCATCTGTGCTAACACCCACATACTACCAGTACACTGCACCATCTGGAAACCTTTTTTTCTGGATAGACTCCCCCTAAGTCTATGCTTCACTACCCCTGAAAACATTCTGCAAGAGCACCAACCCTTCTTGTGGCAGGGATACCAAGCTCCCCCTCACCCTATACTACCTCTTGATTCAAGAGGAGGGAGCAACAACTCCCAACTTCTATTGAAGAAACTCAAATGTCTCCTTAGGAAGTGGCTTCGTGAATATATCTGCAACTTGCTCCTTTATGTCCACATATTCCAATCTTCCTTCTTTGCAACCTTCTCCCTCAAGAAATGATATTTGATTGCAATGTGTTTTGTTCTTGAGTGCAACACTAGATTCTTTGAAATGTTTATTGCACTGGTGTTATCACAAAGAATAGTGATAGGGTCTTCAAACTCAATCTTCATTTCCTTGAAATTCTGTTTCATTCAAAGCACCTGAGTGCAACATGATTTTGCAACAATGTATTCTACTTTTGTTGTAGATAAAAAAATTGATTCTTGCTTCTTACTCAACCATGACACCAGATTGTATCCAAGGAAGAATGCACCACCACTTGTGCTCTTCCAGTCATCCACACAAACTGCCCAATCTGCATCTATATATGTAGTCAAAGTGAAAATTTCACTCTTTGGATACCACAGTCCAAAATCTTCAGTAACCTTCAAAAACCTGAATATTATTTTCACTGCTTTAACATGATTCTCATTAGGTGCTGCTTGAAATATGACAACCATTCCAAATTCCTGCATAATATTTGGTCAAGATGCTATCACATACAACAAGCTGTCAATCATGGATCTGTACAAAGTTTGATGTATCAGAGAAAATTCATCATCTTAACTTACATCCGGTAACCATAGGTGTTGCAACTGGTTTGCAATCTTCCATTATGAATTTGCTCAACATCTCCTTTATGTATTTGTGCTATGAAATAAAAATCCTTTCATCTAATTGTACAATCTGCAACCCCAAGAAGAAAGATAATTCTCCTAGCATAGACATCTCAAATTCATTCTGCATAGCCTTCTGAAAGTTATTGCACATTTCTTCACCAATACCTCCAAAAATGATATCATCTACATAAACCACAACTATTAGCATTTGTTCTCCTTTTTTTTTTATGTACAAATTATTGTTTGCACAACCTCTCTGGAATCCTTGATGCTACAAGTATCCATCCAACCTTGAATACCAAGCTTTAGGAGCTTGCTTGAGTCCATACAAAGCCTTTTTCAATATGTAAACATAATCTGGATTGTTAGTACATTAAAATACTTCTTCAAGTTGTGTATTCCAGAATGTTGACTTGCATCCATTTGATACACATTGAAATTCTTGAATGGTGAAAGAGCTAAGAACATCATGATTACCTCCAGTCTTGCCACCGGAGCAAATGTTTCCTCAAAGGCTATACCTTCAACTTGAGCATACCCTTTACAAACAAGTCTCACTTTGTTTTGGATCACTTCACCTTCTTCATTTAGCTTTTTTTTGAATACCCACTTTGTTCCAATCACATTCTTGTTTTTAGGTCTTGGTACGAGTTCCCAAATTTCATTCATGATTTGATTTAGTTCCTCCTCCATAGCTTCTATTCATCCTTGATCTTTGTTTGCTTCTTTGTATGTCTTATGTTTTATCTTTGATAGTAAAGAAAAATGTACTTGTTCACCTAATCTTTCCAATCTTTTCCGGGTTTGAACCCCACTATCTATGTCACCTATGATCAAATCTGCAAAGTGATTCTTCTGAACATACTTTGCTAGAGTTTTTTGAACAAATTCTTTTGAGTCTTTAATGCTGCTTTGAATTGATTCTTCATCATCTTCTACTTTCAGAATACTAGCATACTAAATAGTTTCATCAACCTTCACATTTGCACTTTCAACTATCTTCTTCAATCTTTTGTTATAACATTTGTAAGCTTTACGTCTTAAGGAATAACTAATAAAAATGGCTTCATCTAAAATAGAATCAAACTTACCTAGATTTTCTTCATCTCTCTTGATGTAGCACTTGCTTCCAAATATTTTGAGATGCCTTATTGATGCACCTACATCAGAGGTGGGATCATATGTGGATTTACTATGTTTTAATGACCATCCTACACAGGTACACATTGTCACATTTTAATTTATTTGAAATGTGTAACATGTACATGTATCAAAATTTATGTTTAATAACATGACATTATATATATTAAATTGAAAAGTTTGGTGTAGATGAGTGACTTTAGGACATCATCTTTGTTTTATGTTGATAGTTGTACAACTGCATATGTATAGATAGTTCTATATTGACCTTAGAAAACTGCATATGTATAGATAGTTCTAATTTAAAGTTGTGTCATTTAATTTCTTAAATAAATATTTTTAATTTGCATCCATATAATTTAATTCAATTGTACATGTGTGAAACAATATTTTAGATGTAGGGAGGTCATGCGATATCCATAACTGACCAACCACAAGGTGTGGTGAGTGCTCCTCCATCATCAGTTGTTATGCATGAACCATTTTTGGTGTGTGTTTTCAAAAATTATTTAAGTTTGTGTGGACCAAGAATTATCAGTGTGGGTCGATTACCCTTGATCCATGATGAATCAAAGCATAATTTAGCCACTAAACCTCAATCTCAAACAAGATCATTCAAATTGAAAGATAAACTAAACATTTATTGGAATGAAACATTCTAAATATAAAAACATTGAATGTCTATTCTACCCCATTTGAAACTTATCATGTTTTGGAATTGGTGTCATGTTGATATGGAATGACCCTTTCTCAATCTCATGATCAGTGAGTTTGTTTCAATCAATTCTATTGAAGAGAATCGACGAAACCATTGTGATAAATGGATGAAAACATGATTTATGATAAATTGAACATGATGCAAGCTAAATTAACATGATTTTATGCTAACATTGATCTAATTATGCAATTGCTAAGCTAATCTAAGTGATATTTAAGCTAAAAGATTCAAACCTTAATTTATAAACAAGCTAAGATGGATGCATGGAAGTCATTAATGGAAGCTTAAAACTAATATGTAACTAAAAATGAACTAAAATATGCTAAAAGTGTGTAAAATATGTGTGTGAGTGTGAATGTGAGTGAATTCAATAGCATAAGTTTGCAATTGAAAGATCGAACCATTTTCCTCCAAATAGTGTTCTATTTATAGGAAAGCAAATGAGAAATGAAGGGTTGAGATCGAAAAGATCAATCAACAGTCAAGGATGGAGGAAATAGGAGGCATGGATCACAGATTCTCATCAACGGGTGAGAATGCAAGATGAGATTTAATAAAGGGTTCCTATTCCTTCCAAACAAACACACTTTTGACTTGCACACATAGGTCACCAGGTGACTTGCTCAAGAGGTCACAAGTTTAGTTTGTTCAAGAAGCCAAGTGAGATGATTGGAGGAGAGAGAATATTCTTTGGAATATTCTCATGGGTGAGGAAATAGATATTTTGCAAATTAAAAGAAAGTTTAATTGTGCAACAGGGGAGGGAATATTCCCCTTTTGGAGGAAAATTAGGTTAATTGTTAATTAAACAAGGTTTAATCATACAATTAGGGGTTTTGGAGGAATAAAGTGATATTCATTAAATTAAATGATTTAATGAAAGTGGGAAAGGTGAGATTATATTTAATTAAATAACTTAGGGTTATTTAATTAAATAAGATGACTTAGGGAATTAAATTAAATAATTTGATTTATTTAATTTAATGAGATGAAATGTTAGCATGAAATGGGGTGAACCGATTAAATGTGTTAGTTTAATAGAGGAAAATGATGCAATTAATTAATTAGCTAGGTTAATTCAATTAATTAAGCAAAAAGAGGTGTGTTTCGAGAGGAAATGATCTTAGTATACCTGATTCAAGTGTATGATATCATTTAGGACATTTTTTAGTGTCTACATTTTGCCCCTCTTTGAAGCAAGGTACCTATTGCTTCAGTTCAAAGATTGATGCTCTTCGAGTTAAAACTATTGCTTAAATCAATATATATATATATATATATATATATATTTTAGATGCCCCAACAGAAGGATAAAGTTGATTCCCTACACCCTCACTTAGAAATAGGGCGAAAATTTTGAATTTTGGGTTGATTTCTTGATAAAGGTAAAAAATTGCCCCAGGGATCGAAAAAAGTTATGGGATGCAAGAATTATGCCACAAACACAAAAAATGATGCAAAATAAGCTCCAGTTTGGTAAAATTGGTGAAAATGATAATAAACCCTATCTTCAAAGTTAAATTAGGGAAAAAAACCCTAATTTTCTAGCATAAATAGGCCAAGAAGGGTCACTTTCAATTCATTTGTGCATTCACACCTTAGGAAATTCTTGTTATTTGAGCTTTGACCTTTTGACGAAATAGCGTGACGAGAGCTCCCATGACACATTTCTGATCAAGTTTGAGAGTACCAGCGGATTCCAAGCTTAGGACCACTAGTATGTAACTCAAAACTCGATTTGAAATTTGACTTTTTGATGCATTTATTGCACGTTGAAATTTAAACTTGTGGTGTCACTATATAGCGATGCCCATTTGAGAATCAGCGACAATAAAATGATTTATAGCAACGCATATTTGTTTAGCGATGCAATTTGCGATTTAAAATTAGGGTTTCCAATTTTAAATAGCAACACATATGTATATAGCGATGCACTTCCCGATTTGAAAATTAGGGTTAGGGTTTTCAAAGTTTAAATCGCGACACATATGTCTATGGGGACGCATTTTACGATTTTCAATTTGAAATGCCTTCGGGTGTCGCAATTTGGAATTTGAAATATAGCAACGCTATTGCAAATAATGACGCTATTGTGATTTTGATCTGAAAATTCCAAATTGAGTCAATTTTTTTCAATTTTTTGACATCGTGCGCTTTGCGGGTGCAGGAGGTCATTCCACCATTGATTTTGCATGAGCATAGGCCCATAGTTTTGGAGAGACTATATGGTTTATCCGAGTTGCACCAGGAGCATATGGAAGCGGGTTATGGTACATCGTGTATGCGCTTGTCATCCAGACTCATTTAGCTATGATAACCGATCTATGTGAGAGATGGCATAGTGAGACTTCGTCTTTTCACCTACCCACTGGCGAGGTGATGGTGACTTTGGAGGATGTATGGTAGATTCTGCATTTTTCAATACACAACGAGCAAGTGATTTTTGATGTCAATGTCAGATACAATTCCTATCACGAGGTGATGGAGATGGAGACCATCATTCTTGTCACTTCTCAGATTGACCTTGAGTCATACAAAGGTCACATACCGACATTTTGATTGATCATTGCAGCCATCATTTCAGATTTGGTCACTCCTGACCAATGGAGTAGAGGTTTTAGCCCAAGATGGGGCTTGGCATGGTACAGGGTGCTACACAAGAGGACTCTTTTTGCATGGGGACCAGTGATGCTGGCCTCACTATATCATGACATGCACGACTTTGTGTATTGTGACAGTAGAGCCACTGGCACAGGAGTGACCTTACTTCACATTTGGGCGTGGGAGCATATTGTTGTGCTCTGACCAATAGTATAGATGGTTGACATTGAGCCAAATGATCTTGTGGTTTGGTGGTACAGAGGTGCCATTACCTTATGACACACTAGATAGATTGGGCTCCTATACTGGCGGTGGGTACTAGATGACATGACAGTCTTTAGAAGGCGACCCTGGCTGTAGATGCCAAGGTGGTATGATGATGCTCAATAGTTGTTCTTTATGAGACAGGCCCAGTACATGCAGGTTCAGGAGCATACGATCATCGAGCGATACCTGTCAGACAGAGTGGCACAATAGTTCAATGAGCAGTAGGACAAGTCGGATGATGCTTACAGGGCCATATTCATGAGGTCAAATCGAAAGGTTCCCACATGGGCACCCACTATTCTAGCTCTAGAGGTAGTGGAGGGATTCAGGCAGTTGGTGGCTTAGTTATGGGCCTATGATCAAGGTCAGGTGGTCACACAAAAAATTTCTACTTATGATGCATGGTTTACACCTCCTCGGAGACTGATAGATTTAGCACGTGCTCCTCCGCGAGGGAGACCCAAAGGGAGAGGAGCCATGGGCATAGGATAGGGACAGGGATAGGGAGGCCAGGATGGCCAAGATGGACAGGTTCCAGGGGTCCCACCAGTTGTATAGCAGCTTGCTAGTCAACAGCAGCCCATACAACCGCCACCACCTAATGCCAGAGATATTCAGATCCAACAGGTGCAGGTTTTTACAAGTGTGCGGGATTAAGCCCACCAGCAAATTTTGGCAATCATTGCTGGGTGGGTACAGGCCAGGTAGCAAGTTGTTGCCATTACAGTAGAGAGAGACCATGCCCAACAGTAGGTATAGACTATGACTGCTAAGAGGGACCAGGAGATCAGGCGACAATAGCAGTTAGAAGCCCTTACATCAGCTACCCAAGGCAAGACTGTATCTACGAGATTGTACAGGGAGGTTGTGAATGAGGAAACATATTATAGGATGCATTACCACCATGATGTGTCAGTGCCACTGAGACAACCTGATTATTTGTAGCGGAGCGATGCACGGCCTAGGGCTAAGGATCAGCCGAAGAGGCAAGCCGAAGAGGGGAGCAGCCATTAGGGCTAGCTTGATTTTGTATAGACTTTTTTTTACTTTTGTTTCCCCATTCTTTCACATAGATATACATTCATGGGGTCCTTTTAATAGCCTTGTGGATATTGTATTTATAATTGATATACATACGTTGATCCAGATTTTGTACCATGACATTCATTTATATATATATATATGATACAGATATGGATTCGATATAATGTGATGTATTCACTTTATTTTATGCATATGATATGTGATGCTTATATTTTATTATGTATGGATGCAATGTTATTATTTTTTTCATTATCTTTTCATGATATGCCATGGGATGGATGATATGATATGCAGATGTTATGCTATGATTATGTATGCAAATGATATGGATGTACTTCTTTTTGTGTATTTTCTATGCATTTTTATGAAATGATCATGTATGCATATGGATGTATGGATGGTTAATGCAATGTATGCTTATAATATGTGATGCATGTTTATGATATGTGATGCAATGATTTAAGATGTTTAAAATAACAAATCTATATTATTCGTTACAACTTAAATGATGATGCAGGATGTATGATGTGATATGCTATGATGATGCAAGATGTATGTATGCTAATGATTTGTGGATGTGAGATGGATGCATTTAATGATGTTTTTGTTGATTGTCATAATACCAGGTTAGCGCAGAGAGAAGATAGAAGAAACAAGATGAATGACCATTGATTTTGATGATTGCTTTAAAAGATCCAACAAGTTTATGGTCCACTGAGACTTTATTAGAGAGGGTGATGAAAAATGTAGGATGCATGATGATGATGTGCTCATTTTTCAAGATTGGGATTTTCCATCGTTCCTTATTGTTTTATATAACACATAGATACAATGCATCAAGGTATTAATAACCAGGATGACGTTGTATCTAATGTAATGGACTTTGACTCTGCAAACAGATATGATAGTTCTTGTTCACACCTTGGCATACAAAAACCTTGTTGGAATGTAAGTTAGAAGCTTAGAATACATTGGACCAAAGCATAGGCAATAGTCAACAACCTACTCTAAACAACTTCCCTACACACAACTAAGCAAGTATGCACCAAGATTATTTTACAAGAGAATCCACAAGCACATCAAATGAAAGATAATGATTGATGCCCCATTCCTTTCTCTCTAAATAGTTTTAGATATACATCATCAAGAGGTCCTTGGAATGGGTCATTAAGATAAATCGTAAGAAAAGATCAAAGACAAACAGTTGGTGTTATTTATATCTCTTGTTAGTTTAATTTAGCTAAGGTGATTTATGATATTGATGTCCATCGCAGGAAAGATACATCCTAGGACATGTTGATCAAATGGTTATTTGATGTTAGGATGATGATGAGCTTTATAATAAGTTGTTGATATAAACCTCACTGACGCATTTACCTATGATTTAGACTTTAAATTTTCACACTTATGTATTCACTTTACAACTTGCTACACTTGTTTTCTATTTGTTTCACCCAAAGGTTGAAGGTGATGATTGATTTATTATGGATAGAGGTTTATTGCGGGTGAAAACGAAGGTTTATTGCGGGTGAAAGCGAAATGGGATGGGTGGTTTTGGATTTTTTGGATTATTTCAATGTTTTTGGTATTTTGGAAAAAATGTTTTGAGGCTATTTTTGGGTCTTTTTGAAAGTTTATGTGAATGTTTATGTTTTTGAATTATTTGAGGCTATTTAGGGTTTTTCTCTAAGATATTTCAAGTTGTGTAGGTTTTTTTAATGTTTTATAATGTTTTTGTGTTTTCTGTTTTCGAATGCTTATGGATTTTCTGATTTTTCAAATGTTTTTGTATTTTTAGAGATTATTTGGATGTTTAGGTATTTTCTGAATTATCTGGATGTTTAGGGATTTTCCAAGTTTTGACGAAAAACCTAACCTAAAGACCTATCCTAGGGGCCTCGGGGGCTAATCAAAGATAAGTCTTGCCTACGTTATACACACAGAGACCATGTAGTTCGATTGACTCAACTTATTAACAATGAGATATGAATAGTTGAAATTCCAGTTTATTATGATGGACTCCTAAAGGACTAACCTAGGGTGTCTTGGGGGCACATCAATCATGGCCTTGCCTACGTTCAAGCTCAGAGACAACGTAGTTCAACAAGGGTACTACTTTTTGGGATTTTTGATGTTTGACCTTTTTAGGATTTTGATGTGTTTTGGATGTTTTGGATTTTGACTTTATAATTTTCTAAATATTTTTGGATTCTAGCTGTACAAGATTTTGCAAATGTTTTAGATTTTCGACTATACAAGATTTAGAATTTTTGGATTTTAGCTGATATTTTATGAATGTTTTTGGATTTTCTGATGACCATTAAGATATACAAGAACTCAATGTGATCCATAATAAATTTACCTAAGCATGACATGCAATGACTACCTCGATACAGGAAGGAAAAACTGACCTTGGAATATGCCAAGTAGTACTAAAGGGATTGCGATACTTCACAACATCAAGCTATGATAAGGACGCGATTAGGCGATGGATGAAGGATGCAATGGATGGTGATGCAAAGAATGATAGGATAATGAGCCAAAGAATAGATGGAGGTGCTTTATTTATGCAAGGCGCCTGTTTTCCAGGTTTTCACCAAGGTACTTTCCCAAAGCACCACCAAAGTGGTTTTCACTAGAGGATGACTTTTTTTCTTTACTTTTTTCAATCCTTTTTTCTCATTTTTTTATTTTTTTGTATTTTCAGATTTACACCCTTCAAGACTAGGCATAAATTTTTTTAAGATGCGAGTTGTTGGTTGGTTCCTGCAAGGGTTCACCTTCAGGTGTTGACAATTGGTATGCTCCTAATCCAAAGCTTGTTGTGATGACGAAGGGACCCAACCAGTTAGGCTCAAACTTTCCTTTGCTATCCTGATCTGGCAGGTTCTTTTGATTATGCTTTAGGAAAAGATCCCCTACTTGGAAAGACCGACATTTGATCCTCATGTTATAACTCCATTTTATCGGTTTTGATATATTTACAAATGATTGAGGGTGTTAAGACGACACTCATCCAGGAATTCTAGCTCATTCAGTCTAGACACTTTGTATTCTTCATCGATAATCAAGGTTTATAGTGACACACACAATGATGGGAGCTCAACCTCACTAGGTAAGATGGCTTCTGATCCATAGACCAAGGAGAAAGGGGTTGCACCTATAGACATGCGAATACTGGTTCAATAGGCCCAAACAATGGGATTCAACTACAGATGCCAGTCATGACCAGCTTCATTGATTGTTTTCTTCAAGATTTTTAGGATAGTTTTGTTTGTAACCTTAGCTTTGCCATTTCCTTGGGGATAATATGGGGTAGAGAATCGGTGTTGGATGTTGAGTCTTTGACATAGCTCTTTTACATCCTGATTCTTAAAGGGTGTTTTGTTGTTTGAGATGATGGTTTGTGGAACACCATAATGGTATATTAGATAGTTCATAATAAATTTAGCAATCTGCTTACCCATTATGTAGGTCATGGGAATGGCTTCGTAGTACCCCGTCTTCAACAATTTCTTAGCTAACGTCATATCGCTAGAATAGGACCCACATATGCCATCGTGTACCTCTGTTAAAGCGGTCAAGGCTTCCTCTTGGTTAAGACATTGTAGCAATTCCCCTTCGATGCTTCAACGGTAAAGGGTATCACCTAAGATCATGAATTGAGATGCCTTTTTAACAAAGGTATTTTTAAGGTTCGAGGTGATATCAGATGGCAGGGTTCCTCTACTTAGGTACGTAAAGATGTCATGGTACCACAGGGATCTAGGACCAACAATGACACACACGAATTCTGATTTAGGGATCTCAAAATTTGGTATGAGAAGTTATTCTACCAAGAATTCACATTGGAGGACGTTGTTCGGTATGTCTAGTAGTGATCTGATTGTTTCCATGGTGTCTGCTACTCTATTGTTTATGTGAGGAATTTTCTCAAAAGTTATGTCTCTAAAAAGGTCCTTGAGATTTTCCACCATCTTTTTGTAAGGAGTGAGCTTGTCATCCTTAGTTTGATAGTCATCATTGACTTGGTTGATAACTAGCTGCGAGTCTCCATAGAATTCCATTTCTTGTATCTGCCACTAAACCGCTATCCTTAGACTTGTGATTAGGGCTTCGTACTCAACAATGTTGTTAGTACAAGGGAAGAATAGCCTAAATGACTTTAGAATGAAATCAAGGGGTGATGAAAATAATGCCTACTCTAGATCCATGTTGGGTGAACGATCCATCAAACTACATCTTCCATTAAGTTGTGAGATTGATAAGGAACATTAATTCATCAGGGAATTCAGATATCAAAGGGTTTTCAGCATAGATAGGAGCTTCTACTAGTTGGCCTATGATCACTTTTCCTTTGATTTCCTTGTGCTCTATATAATCTATGTCAAATTCAGTTAAGATCATCACCCATTTGGCCATGCGCCCTGTGAGAGTTGCTTTAGATAATAAGTATTTAAATGGATCAATTTTTGCAATGAGTGATTTGATGTGACAACATGTAGTTCCTGAACTTTTGTGAAGCAAAAAATATTGTTAGGCATGCTTTCTCAATGGGTGAATAGTTCATTTCATAGCCCACCAAATTTCTACTGATGTAGTAAATAGCTCTTTCCTTTCTATTTTCATCATGTTGTGCCAAAAGAGCTCCTAGTGCCACTGGTGTTGCTAAGATATACAAGATCAGTGGTTTTCTCGGTATTGGTGGCATGAGCACTGGAGGTGTTAATAGATAGTCTTTGATCTATTGGAAAGCTTTATCACACTTCTCATCCCACTTGTAGGTTATCCTTTTATGAAGAAGATTTGAAAAGGGGTCAATTTTATCTGATAGTTACATTATGAATCTTCTAATGTACTGCAGTCTTCCTTGTAGCCCTCTCATCTACTTTAGTGTTTGTGGTGGTTCCATGTCTAGGATGAATTTTACCTTTGTTGGATCAATTTCTATCCCTCTTTGTGAGACGATGAAGCCCAAAATTTTCCCTGATGTGACCCCAAAGACACACTTTTTTGGTTTTAGCCTTACTTTGTATTCTTCCAGCTTGTCAAAGATAGGTCCTAAGACTTGTATGTGCTCACTTCTTTTCTTTGATTTTTCTAAAATATCATCCACATAATCTTCGTGTTTTTTGTGGATCATGTCATGGAAGATAAGGGTCATTTCCATTTGATAGGTTGCTCCTGCATTCTTTAACCCAAATGGCATCACATTCTAGCAATAGGTTCCCCATGGACAAGTGAACGCAGTTTTGTGTTGATCTTCCTTGGCGATTATGATTTGATTGTAGCCTAAAAAACCATCCATGAGCGATAGAATTTCATGCCCAACTGTTAAGTCCACAATGAGGTCGATATTAGGAAAAGGGAAATCATCCTTCAGACATGTCTTGTTTAAGTCTCTGAAAACAATGCATATTTTGATGCCCCCAATGGGTTTTGAGACTGGTATCAGGTTTGAAACCCACTCAGGATAATCTATTGGTCGAATGAATCCAACGTCAAGAAGCTTTTGTAACTCAAGTTTGACCAAGAGTGCTATCTGAGGGTGCATCTTCCTTAATTTCTAATTGACTAGATTAGCTTAATGATAGACTACTAAGTGATGCACAACTATTTTTGGATCAAGCCCTGGCATATTTGTGTATGATCATGCGAATTTAGCTCTACGCTCTTTCAGGAATGCTGCCAGGTTTGTTTTATCTTCATCCAATAAGGATTTGACATAGAAATTAATCTTAGGTGCTTCTTCAATACCCACATTGAATATTGTGGCCTTTTCTACTAGTATTGTTGACTTCTCTCGATGCATTACAATAATGGGGAGATTGAATCCCTCATCCTTGGGCACCTCAGAGAGGTTTTCACCATTAGATGTGTCCTTTTTTTTTTACTTTTTTAGGATCAGAAAGTGTCACAATGTGGTTTTGAATTAAAGATTTGCATGTTAGGTGCATTTAGTTTATTTTGTGATTGAAGGATTCAATCGTCTCTCATCGTATGCCTCTATTTCTAGCTCTATATAAAAACCTATTTTGGGATCTTTCCCATGGTAAGTTGTCACAGAGTCCCATGAATTCTCATATCACTTCATCAATTTCAAAGAAATCAAGAATTGGTGGTCCTTGTTGGTCCATGTCAATGAGTTGTGGGTAGACTAGGTTTATTTCAGTTGGTTGATTATTTAGGGTAAAGGATGTAATGGATACCATGAAGAGGGTGTTGTTCTCAAATAGGTCGGCAACATAAAGAGGGAAGTCATCTAAGGTTGTATCACACAATGTAGGTAACCAAGAGGAAGCCTCAACCTATTTAGCAAAAGAAACTTTGCCAATAAGGGTGACCTTGCTAGTAGTACAACCTAGACCAAGATTCTTTAGTCATTTCTTAGGAATGATAGGTTCTAGTAAACCATTCTCATTTTTCCCTAGTTTATCATTCTTGTTATATCCCATTCCCTTCATTAGCTGCAAGCCTTTGTTATCATCTTCCATAGGAAGAGCGAGGACACGTCGTTCATCCTGATAGAGGATTTTAGAGATATCTTCCTCATTGATATTTTCTTGGTTCAAATCTCCCCACTTGGTGAAGGTAGAAGCCGCCATCTTGATTGTTTTGGGTTCTTTGGTGTCAAATGTGGGTTTCCTATGAGATTGAGGAGAAATAGGTAGCTATCCTAAGACAAAGGTGTTCTTCATTAGCTTGTAATTTCCACAACCATCATCTTGGATTATTGCTTTGATATCAAGTATGTTCTTTACAATATGTGCCTTTATTGCAGAAGTAGATGCAAGGGATGATGGGTCAACAAATGAGGGGGAAGGTGTAGGCCATTTGACACAGTTGAGACTGGAGGGCCTTAATAGGCTGTCACAATCTCACAGCCAACTCGGACCACACACACATAGATTGACACATCAAAATGCAAGAAAACATAGCTTTCTTTTATTACTGAAATGTGAATACAACATTACATGCCATCGAATGGGCTTTCATTACATCATCTGCAAATCTGAAATAGATTCACCTTAGACTCTCACTAGTTTAACCTCTCCTCTCCTCTCTCATTCTTGTTGGCTTGCTCTTCTCACCAACCTTCAATCTAATCTGCCACCCTGCCTTTTCTCTCTGGCTATCTCACTATCACTATATAGCATTCCCTTCCTGCATGTTGGCCTCATCATTCTTCACTCCTGTGTCATAGTATCACCATGTAGTTACCTCACTTTCAATAGCTTCCAATCGTCAACCAATGAATATGTATTCCACAACAACAATGTGGAATGGCATCGAATGTCGCCTCACCAAGTGTTGTGACCACAATTGTTATCCACTACCATTGATCATTCATCTCAACTACTCATCTCAAGCTACCCCATATATTTCACCTCATCATCCTATTGGAGAGACCTACAATCATCTTCCGCTGATACACCTGTTTCTCGCCAATGTTCACCTTACACTTTGTCCATCATTCCATCAAGCATCTTCATTGTTGTATCTATTCTCGTCCATCACCAACTCACTGTTCAATCAACCTCAATCCATCCTCACTGTTTCCCGCATACTCAACGGGTCTTGATCGAGCCCCACCAACTTCTCAGCAGGGTTAGCGAGTTGTTGTCGCGTGTATACTTCTGACATCACCATCTTATCGGGTTGCACCATATTCCTTCCATCACACATCGCTAATTCACCAAAAATCCAAACCCCAGAACCTCTATCGTTGTGTCGCTGAAAATCAGAACTTACGAACCTCTATTCGGAGGTTGTGGAGTTTCAAAAATCTGCAACTTGCCAACATAGAGCTATCGGCCCTGCCAATGTAACTCCATCACTATGTCACTAAATCGGGTGGTTATGGAACTTGCAAACCCTGTGACATGAGTTAGAAAAACTTGGATCTTCGTGAATCCTCACAACCTTGGCCCTTATTTGAAACAAACGTAGAAAATGATGCAGGATTGTTCTTGGCCCTAGATGTTCCTACATCACCCTTCGTCATTCTTAGGTATTTGGGGGATTTTATAGAACATGGCTTCAAGATTTTACAATAGTAAAAAGGATTAGGATCTCCATGGATAGTGATTTCTCTTCCCTCGAAAGGAAACTTAACACATTGATGATAAGTCGAGGCTACATCTTTTAAAGCATGGATCCATGGTTGACCAAGTAAGATGTTATAGGGGAGATCAAGATCCAACACTTGACATGTCATTTCTCCAATGAGAGGGCCTACTTGGATGGGAAGTGCAATGATACCTTGTGATACCCGTTCTTGGTTGTCGTATGCCCTAATCGTGGTACTCTTTGTCCTCTCAATAGTATCCTCTAAATAGCCCAAATTTTTTATCAGCTGAAGGGAGAAAATGTTCAATCCAACACCTCCATCTACCAAGACTCTTTTGACCTTGTTCTTATGAATGATAACCTCAAGTTGTAAAGCAGGGTTATGAGATGGTTGTGATGGAAGGTCTTGCCTAGAGAAGGTGATAAGATGATTAGCGATATGGCCTACCATAGCTTGAAACTGATCGGTATCAATATCCTCGGGAACAGATGACTCTGATAAATATTTCTCCAAGATTTCCCTATGTGCAGGTGATAGCCTCAACAATTCTAGGATTGATATCTATGCGGGGGTCTTTTTGAGATATTCTAAGAGATTGTACATGTTGGTACTTGTTGCTAGTGAAGTAGCTTGTGCCCTAAATTGGGGTGGTTATCCTTGGATGGTGACTTTACCACATTGCATGGTGACTCCACACTCTGCACTATACCCTTTAACAGTGATGATAGTGATGACGCTATCATAGGAAGCAACTACATTGGAATAGGTATGTTGTACACTCATGTAATCCTTAGCTTTTCCAATGTTGTTTGCTTTGTTATGATCTGGCATTGGGTTCTTGTTTATCTTAATATCTTGGTTCCCAAATGGTACCTCAATAGATATAATGTCATTCTCTATGAGGTCCTTCTTGTTATACCAGGATGGTTTCTCGTTATGAGGTCCTTCTCTTGATAATGTTCTTGAGCCTCATGCAGTTTTTTGTTTTATGTCCTTTGATCTTGTGAAAATCACAAAGGTCCTTCTCGTTATACCAGGATGGTTTCTCTTGTGGTTCTTGGTAGTTTTCAAAGTTACGAAGTGTGATCATATTTGACTCTACCAACTTTTTCATGATAGTTTCAATGGGTTTAGATAGTTGTGTGTACTTGTGTTTAGGGTAGTTGTTCTTGTTAGGGGTTCGCCTTTGCATTTCAGTTTTGTTGATCTAATTGTTCTGAGAAGGTGTTGTTTGTTGCACAGTTGGTTGGATGTTAGCAACTTGATTTTTGTTTGGCCTCGGAGCACTTAGGATTACCTTAGCATCTACCACACCATCATTTGTCACGTTCTTGTTCTTAGCCCAGACACAAGGCTTGTCATTTGAACTAGTTGATGGGTGGTTGTCTTTGTAAGCTTGAGTATTTCCCTGTGACATTAGAGCTCTCTCGATGTTAAGGGCTCTAGGGACAAGCTCATCATATGATGTGATGCACTACATTTTCAAGTGGAAGGATAAATTTGGATCTAGATTGGTGATTGATTCCCACTTGTTGTTCATTGGGAAGAGGCCACTTGCTCTTACTAGCTCTTTGTCTCCATCGTTGTAAGAAATTAGTGAAATTTTCTCCTTTGTTTTGATTAAGAGTGTATAATTCCTCTAGACTGGCATCCATGTCAAGATTGAAGGAGAAATGATCAACAAATTTATCAGTAATTTCTTGAAAAAATTTTATACCTGGAGGAAAATGAGAAAACCAATCCTTAGCAGGACCTGTTAAACTTCGAGGGAAGAGGCTCATCAAATATGAATCATTGTAAGCCACCTCCATGCACATGATGTTAAATTCTTTGATATGGTCCACATGACTTCCTCCCCCTTTAGACTTATCAAATTTGGGTATTTCAAAACTAGAAGGGAATGGTACCATTGTGATGTTTCAGTCGAATGGATATGGACACAAGTTCTGTGTATGGGGCTTCATTTCCTTTCCCATGAGAAGGTCCTGCATTTCTTGTGAGAGCACCTTAAATTGTGATGCTAGATCATCTTGTGGGTTAGGTGGAGGAACGTATGGTGGGATGATGGATGAATTGTATGGGGTGTATGGTGGTGTAAGATTTGGTGAAGGTGATTGGGATATTGATATATATGTTCCTAATGTGTTTGGATTGATGATGTTCAATTGAGGATTATAATAGGAACATTGTTGTTGTTGTTGGGCATATTGTTGAGCTAGTAAGGCTTATTGTTGAGCTTGTTGTTGTTGTTGCACTACTACAACTTGTTGTTGGGCCTGTTGTTGTTGTTGTGCTACTAAAGTTGCTTGATGGGCTTGATTTTTTTGTTGTGTTGATAATGCTACTTCTTGTTGTTGTTGTTGTTGATGTGCTAAGGATTCTTGTTGTGCTACTAGGGTTGCTTTTTGTGTTGTTGTTGTTGTTGTTGTTGCGCTAAGGCTGCTTGTTGTGATACTAGGGGTGCTTCTTCTTTTTGTTGTTGTTGTGCTAAGGCTGCTTGTTGTTGTTGTTGTGCTAAGGCTACTTGTTGTGTTGCTACGTGTTCTTGTTGTTGTTTTTGGGCCGCTAGGGCTTGTTGATAGGCTTGTTGTGCTTTTTGTAAGGCTAAGACGTGCACTTACAATGAGGGATCCCATGGTTGTTGGGACACCAGTGGAGGATTATGGATATTAATGTTTTGAGTGGGTAATGGATTGGTGATGAGATGTTGGGGATTCCCTTGGTTCAACATTCCTTGTAAGATAGTAGCTTGTGGTGGAGGAATGTATGTTTGATTTGGCATAGTAAAGGGGACTGTGGGAAAAGATGAGGATGGTTCCATTAGATTATGCAATGGAAATTACACACTAGGACCTTGAGTCCATTGATTAAAAATGTTTCCTTGTCCCATGTCTTGAGGATTTCCTTGTGCTAGGGATGTAGATAATGTATTACCTATGTTGGCAGGATTTGTTACCAAGGGATTGCTTTGAGATGGGTTGATAATGGATGGGATGGATGTGTTTTGTGAAACCAATGGTATAGATGAACTAATTGGAGGATTGGGTAAGGATGTCCCTATTTGATTTAAGGGTTGACTTTGTGGTATGGTATTTATATATCCTTGTGCATTGTTTT